>CAJJDP010000003.1:639728-707119 GCA_905182995.1 Paramecium octaurelia
GAGGATAACGGATATTCATATTTATTCATATGATTGAAATATTTCTTTAAAGAAATTGTTTCACAACTTTGAACATATTCTATTTTCATAAGAAAAACAAACAAAATTTGGATAATTCGAGTTATAGCCATCTATTGCTATGAGATTTATTAAAATCGTGTATATTCGTAATGATGGTTTCTCATTTCTTCATGAAAAAGAAGGGAAAATGAAATATAAAAAGAATTCGTTTTTGTTATGGTTATTCTAAGACTATTTTATTTTGAAATTCTAATTAATACATAAGTTAAATTTCTTTCATGTTAAATTAAACTTTTTAATTCAATTAACGTATTTAGGGGTTCTTGGTCTAGCTTAAGGAACATTTTTTTTTTCTTAAGACTTTAGAATTTAGAATGAACACATCAATGTCTCATCAACACTCATTAATGCACCTATTCTTTTATCCCTTTTTATTACCTGAATTATCAAATTCGCCACAATAATTGGGAGCTGAAAATAAGGTTACTAATTATCTTTTTGCGAAAAATTCATAACCTTCTTCGACTACTTAATGTGCTCGACAAACTAAATCCATGTCATTTTTCTTTAAGAAATTAGCTATTACGTCTGGACCAAATATGTAAGACACTCCTCTCTCATTGTCTTTTGAAAATAAGTGAAGATAATACCTTGCCAACCCTGCATGTCTTTTTCTGGATCTGACCACAATAGATCGCAAAGGAGCCCAGTATCAGGTACTTCAATGGGTCTCATAATTCTATGAATTTATTCTAAATTTGTTAATTCAGGTGACAACCCTCCGTGCATACATATAATTTTTTCATCTATCACAGCACATACAGGTAAACAATTAAAACAATCAGTAAAGGTTTTCCATAATTTTATGTTATACCTTCTCTTACATTCATCATAAAACCCATAAATACGGTTGATTTATGAACACTCATGATTTCCACGTAATAAAAAGAAATTTTCAGGATATTTTATTTTGTAAGCAAGTAACAAACATATGGTTTCAAGAGACTATCTTCCCCTATCCACATAATCTCCTAAAAACAAATAATTTGCCTCAGGTGGAAAGCCACCATATTCAAACAATCTCAATAAATCAGTATATTGTCCATGAATATCACCTATCATAGAATATAAGTTATACCACAAATCTTAATTGGAGCTTCTAATTCCAATAACATTGGTTGGCTTAAAAAAATCTCTCTACTTTTTACACATAATGAACGAATTTCATTCTCTGTCAGATTTACAGCCTTTCCTTATTTGGCTCCTTTGCTTTCTAAGAGTTTTTCAATGATCTTAAGATATTTAAAAAGCTTACTTTATCAACATCGATATCCATTATTATTAATATTTATATGAAAAATATACATAAATTCAAGTATTTCTTTTATAATTTTATATAAGAGATTCACAATTTATGATTATTATGGATGATAAATATTAGTTAATGTTCTAGATTCATTGTTTATACTAAATAGATCTAATTAGAAATGAAGATCAATATAATTTATATGTTAAAAATAGATTCATCATCTTTATTTTTCATATTATATAAAAATAAACCTTACAATTTCGATGTTACTTTAAGGAGAAATTTGAATTCTTTATACATTGTATTTCATCAGAATACTTATTTTAGAAATTGAAAATTCAAGAATTATTAATTATGATATAATAAATAATTTCTTATCTTATCTTGCATTCGATAAAGGAAATTATCATTAAATTAATTATTAAAACAAATTAAAAAAATGACAATCCCATTTGTATTTATGTGAACAATAAAGAGAGACTAAGAAGAAACGATCTTTATTATCATATCTGGGAAATCTTATACGAAGGGTGTTGATTACTAGTTAGAATTTAAAATTATTTATATATTCTTTTTAATATATTTTTAATAATATAAATGGCAAAAGAAATTGAGGAATATTTTGTAAAGAGACTTTAAACCTATCTATTAGAATATCTATAAGATTTTTCCCAAAATAATATGGCAAAAGTAAATAAATCAACTTATGTTCAAAGTTTTCTTTAGGCATTTCTTCAAATATTGTTTTGAAGAACTTATAAATTAAGAAATAAGCATTACTAAATTTTTCATTTCCAATGTACATAATAGATGGGAAAATAAGTTAAATTACAATTAATGTATTTGAGAGTAAATATTTTAGATGCCTCTGAATTACAAGGCCTAATAGCCGGAAATGATTGTTGAAGGAATAGACTTATAGGTATGCACAATATAAGAAGCGAATCTATTCGTTTCAAATAAAGACTAGCAAAGCTAATAGGGAGTGGAGAATTTGAAACAACATAAATTAAAAATTTGGGAGGAATAAATGGCGAAGTATTTTGAATAGCTTTCTCCTCCCAATTGGATTCAAAAAATAGTAGATGGGATTTACAATAATATGTCTGTGTAAGTGAAATCCTTTTATTTACGATTTTATAATTATTCAATTTTTGGTTGCGAAACATAATTAAAAATAAGAGCTGACATACATATAAAAGCAACTGATAAACAATTTCAATAAAAATTTAATGGCGATGTGAACACAATTTATAAATTAATTGAAATTAAAAAGTTAGGAATAATGTATGTGAAGGCATCTAAGAGAAAAGAAGAATAGCAATTATTAAGTCCAATAGATATTTCAATTAAATTAATTATCAATAAGAATTAGGATGAATAAGGTAAGCCATTCCAAAATTTAACAATCAATATAGATACTCCTGTCATATTCTAATTAAATAAGGAATCTAAAAATTATTTGCTAAAATTAAATGAAGTTCTATAGAATTTGGAAATTGTTTAAGATAATTTTCATTTTCGACCAAAAAGTGAAGTAAAGAATAATTATGGAGAGTGGTGGAAATACTTAATCAATGCAGTAATGTAAAACCAGAAGAATCACAAATTAGACTTAGGATATTCATCAAGAAGATTAGTGTTAATGAAGAGATATATAGAATTATATAAAAGAAAATAAACAATAATTTTAGTGCCTTGGTTGACATGTTGGACAATTTAGGATGAAACTAAATTCAAAAAATGTGAAGAGTAAATGTCGTTGAAAGATTTATTGAAATATAGAGAATGGGCATTTTAGGAGATTAGAATAGAGGCTAAGAGATATTATAATTCTTCTAAAGAAGGATAGAATAAGCAAAATACAAAGCCTATGCTTGAAATATGGACAAATACTATTAATGATCAATATGTTTTGAAAGAATAAAAAAAGAGAGATGATGATGTACCAATTGAATTGGAAGATGATGAGAAAATTAATTTGTATGAAATTCTTGAACGAGATAAAACTTAAGTTCTTTCAAGTTATTTAAAAGGTTAAAATAATGATCCTGATTAAATCAAAACTCAGATTTATGTGAGTATTCATTCAATCTTTTTAATTATTCTAGAATGTCGTCCAGCTAATGTTGCTTAATATTGTCCTAAAAATACAAAAATATTTTCATTTTGTCAATGTAAAAAATGTATTCAACTAATTAAAAAGCCATAGATTGATAAATAGAAAACATCTTCTTTTAATCAAAATAATTCTATATCTGAAGTAGTTAAACAAACTTAAAGATAAAATGATGATGGATCATTTCATACTGCAAAAGAGATTGATAGTTTTTATGAAGAAATTGAAGATTTGTAGAAGGATGATTTCTAATTTTCTTAAGATTTAAGCTAGGATTAGAGGAATAACAATTCTTAATTAAAATAGAATTTTGACTTCAATCGAACCAACAAATTAATTCTAATTGTCAGTTTAATAGGAATTAAGGTTCCAGTTTCTATTTATTAAAATGGTAGAGTAAAAACAAATGAAAATGAGAATTCAACAATAGTAATTGGTGAGATTAAAATATTAGCATCGGGAATGGTTCCAAAATTAATGGAATTTTAGAATAAATATAATGAAAATACTGAAAGTCAATCACCTTTATTCAAAAAGAAGGACAATCCTTAGAAATCAAAAGGTGATGACAATTTCGATCAAAAGTAATTTAGCTATTCAAGAGTCAGAGTAAGCGAATTTGTTAATGATGTTTTTGACGTTTCAGTGACAAAGGATTAATCATTTTTCTAAGGTAGTGAAATTTGTTTTTAAACATTCTGTGAATTCTTAAGTCAAAATTAAATGAATAATGTTTCATGCTTTTTAATAGATTATGAAAATGATAAACATGGATTTTAGGATTTTGGAACTGAATAGTTTAAGAATTATGATAAATACTTTGTAGTTAATGATAAAGAGGAGAAAGATGAAGTTGATGAATCTATGTTGTTGCATGTAATTAAATAACAAAAGAATGAAAATAAGTGGGCCTTTCTGAAATAAGCTGCTTTGCAAATTTATGATAGATCAAGTTAATATGAAAATGATAACTAATGGATAGGCTGTTCAAATAAACAAAAATTTTTAGAAGAAGTTCATGCCAAACTTATAGATATCATTAAAAAATCATTGTTTGCTCCTTTTCTAGAAGAATTTGGTGATAAAGTTATTCCATTATGCATCATTAATTTAAAGGATAAACTTACATTCCCTGCTGATTCTAAAAGCTATAATTTATCTATTTCATTATATTTAGAAGGAGATCAATCGGATTATAAAATATCTCCTCATGAGAAAAGGAAAAAGGTTTCTTCCTAATAAACTCTAGATGAATAATCCAATGAATAAATTTCAATTATACTTCAGAAGTTCTCTATATTCATTTCATCAAAAAGTCTTAGCTCTTTGCTTGACTTTTCTTAAAGCATGGATAAGACTTCCTTGAGTTAAGGATAATTATATGTCACATAAGATCATAAACTCTTGGAATGTATTTTAAAGTCCAAGCCATTAGGATAAGAAAATACTAAACCTCCTGGAATGAAATTTTCTATTTAATTTGTAGATAAGCTTAAAATTAGAATTGTATCTGATCAAATATCTAACATAATTAAAACAGAATTAAAATTTTAAATTAAAAATTTTAATTATTCAACTGTGAAAATTGATGATTTATTTTAAAATATTGTAAATAAATCTGGATAAACTTTGTATTAATAACATTATAAATATTTTTCTGCTTATAGACTAACCATAGAATAATTCAAAATTGCTCATAAATATTTTTCATAAGATTACAAAAACAAAAATGAAGAATTAAGAAATTATGAGAAGGAATAACAGTCTGATGACAAAAAGTCTGGTTTATCTTCAAGTAAATTCCCATTTTCTAAATAAACATCGTAATAATAATCTCAATCTGCTGAACATAAGAGCCAATAAAAAGGTTAAAAAAATCAATAATAATAACCCAAATCAAGAGATCCTATGTTCCATATCAAAGGAATCAAATAGACTATATTGAAAACGTAAATAGTAGCACTTAAATTCTAAGCCAATATTGAAAATCATGCTTTATTAACAGATTCTAAATTATATGTCTAAATTCCATTCTTAAATCTGAGGATAAATGATTCTTGCATTAGTTTTATTGAATTACTTTTGATCTTAAAAAATAATATCAAAGTTAAATAAACACCATAATAAAAACATAAAATAGGGTAAGATAGTCTATTAAAAGCTGAGTTAGATACTTTATTTCATGATCATAAAGAGTAAAGTTCAGATTGTAAACATTGTATCTTAAAATATAGAAAAACTGTTGAATTAACCAATATCTTATTTGGAGTCATATCAGAAATTACCAAAAGTGCAGATGTTCCTTGTTGGTTCCATATTTTACATAATGAATGCCAAAAACTTGGAAATAGTTAAAATTTATAAGCCAAACATAAAAAAGAATAAGGAATTAAAATTACATTTTAGAACACATAGAAAGTGTCCAATCATGGATAATATAAATCGATCCTGGCATTTCCTATATTGGTTATCACTAGAGATATAGGATACTTCAAGGAGAATATTATGATTCATTGTTCAGCTTCTAAATTTAAGGAATAAGGTATAAGTACTAGCAAATAAAGATTTGATTAAGAAAATGATAATAATTAATTTGAAAAATAAAATTAAAAAGATATTTCTTTTTAAAAAGGGTAATCTGCTTAAAAAAAGGATACAAATTAAGCTAGTACCTAAGAAAAGTAAATGAAAGAAACTAACTATGTTTTGGTTTAGCCTGCTTTTAAGGTAAAGGAACCACTTTTATTTTGGTAAAAGTTGGATGATAAATTCATCTTCTACTGTAGAAGCAACGAAAAAGATATGTTTAGATTAGATTACTCAAAAGACTATGAAGATAAATCATTTGAAATTAATAGTTTAATCCAAGATGATGATTAAATGAGACAAATTGATCCAAATCTTTATATATTGCTCTATTATAATAAACCACTCAGGACAGAACTAATCTAAAACAAAGAGAATTTCTAAAGAAATGAAAAGAACTCAAAAAAAAAAATATTTTTTTCTTTGTAAATGATCAAAGCAATATTTCAAAATCAACATGCTGCTTGCAATGTTTTAACCACATTCTAAAATATTAACAAAATTTAATCAGTTTTAAAGAAAGTATAGGACATTGTCAATTATAATTATAAATCAGATGAAAATGTAGAGAAACAATAATTATAGGATAGTCCAATTAAATTATTAGATGAAATGATTGTCTCAGCTAATATATCAAATATATATTTGAAGTCTAATGAATCATACTTTAAATTATCATAATTCAAAATCATATTGAATCTAGAATATATGAGTCAAATTTCCAACAATGCAAAATCAAGTTTTCATAAGAAGAATTCATCAAGCATTGTGAATTAAGAAGTATTCTCAAAGGTTAAAAGTAATATTACATAAGTTTTCCCTACTGAAGATCTAATAATAGTAAAGTGCCATTCAATTATATTGAATTTTAATATGGTTTCAATCATAGATGTTAAATTGATTCATGTTTAAAAGTTTTCAGACGCATTATAATTACAAGTTGAAGAAATTAAAATAAGTATTACAAACAACTTAAATAAACAAAAAGAGAATTTATTAACAATGCCTAAAAGAGATAGACTGACATAAACTAAAACAGGAATTCAGCAAGAGACAAAGAAATTTGAAAAACCTTTGGCTATTTGTATTAAGTTGGAATTTTAAAATCTAAATCCAAAAATCAATATCTCTGTTCATTAAGGTTAAATTTAATTATCTTAATAGAGAGTTTCTGATTTATTAATAGGATTGAACAGTTTTTATCTTTTAAACATAGAAGAATCAATTAATTTAAGACAACATCTTTTAAAATACATATTCCTATAGGAGTTAGAAATTATGGGAACTGATCAGCCAAAAATGATTAATCTATTTATATAAGACAAACTGTAGAGATAATAGAAGTTGAGTTTTATTTTGGAATTGAAGATAGAAGAATTTTAAGTTGTGCTATAAGAAAAGGATAAGGAGTTTTTCTTTTTTGAGTTTCATCAAATTTCTATGAAGAAAAAATTAAATTAAGAATTGGAATTAAAAGTTAATGATTTAGAATTGAAACCATAACCTTCTAAAGGAGAGAATGTTTATTATCCTAATTTAATTAAATAGAATGGACATTAGGCAATGAAAATTTTATTAGAAAATAATATTATTCATTTGGAAAATGTGCAATTTTATATGATTTCAAGATTTTTGAATGAATTAGATGCTTTTAAATCAGAAGTTGAAAAAATAATATAAAAAAATAAAGATGAATTATCAGAAAAGTATCAGAGTGATTTTGAATTCTAAATGCAATTAAAGTAATAGGAGAATTTTGAACTCAATAAAGAATAGTTCAATTATTAAGTTCTAATAAAGAATTCTTAAATAATTGTCCCGTAATCTTCCTCTGATAAGAATTAGGTGAAGATTTTATTTGATTATGCAGATGTAAAGGTTAAAAAAGAAAAGAAGTTATCTAAGATACCAGAAATATAGGAGGATAAAATTGAAGTCTTGTAACAACAGAAATTATTAGTGGATTATGAGGATAAATATACAAAGATTTCTGAAAAATAATTAGAATTTTAAGAGATTTATATTACTGAAATAAAGGCTAATTTCAGAATGGTTGAAGTAGACTATGAAATGTATTGTGATTAGGATGATTAAAATTCAATTAAGGGCAATTTATTAGATGCAGGTAAAAATTGAATTAATAAATTCTTTAGATAGTGTTGAAGTTGAAATGAATTTACCAAGCTTTGAACAATTTCTGGGGATAAGCGGATGGAAATATAAAGATAGCTGTATTATAAAACCTAAAAACTTAAAAATGAAATTGGATTTGGGCAAACTGATGAAAGTTTAAAGCTATATTGATTAGAACCTATCTGAAAAGTCAAGTCTTTTTGAGTTTCATAAATCTTCTCTTTAAAAAATAAACTTTGATGTAATTTTGATATCCTATAGAATAGCTTGATTTATTTTCAACAGAAGCATCTTTGACTAGATATGGATAGGTTGAATAAGACAAATTGGAGAAACATAAAAATGCTAAATTATATGAGACTACAAAACATAGGTAGAGTAAGTAGTTTAATACTCATAATCAGACAAAATAAATGAAGAAATAAAATTATGATTCTTGATTATGAATTATAAATATTTATTTAATAATAATTATCTTATATATATTAATATGCCAGAGTTGTTTATTCCTGTTTATTTCGGCTCATTTGACTTTTAAAATCATTTTATTACAGCATGGGCTGATGATTTAGATAAAAAGAGGATTGCCACAGGTTCAATTAATGGAGACATCATCATTTGGGAATTTGACAATTTCAATTTAAAACCCCTTATAAAGTCGACACCACATTTAATATACAGAGTAGGGGGAGTCACAGCATTATAAATAATGAGAAGACCATTTGCTGAATTCTAGGATAGCAATATGAATTGTGCGATAGCAATTCATTAAGATAAGAGGATTAGAATATTGAGTATGTTAGATGGCAAATAAATTTTAATTTCAGATCATGATTAATTTCCATATACAAAATAAATAACTCAAATCTACCCAATTGGTGATCGAACAAGTAGATATATAAGTTGTTTTGGTGAAGGAACAGCTCTTTACATATATGATTTATGGAAAATGTGTTGCAGCAAAATATTTTAGATTCAGGATGAATTTGATTAGCCAAGATTTACCATTTTTACATCTATTGGAGCAGACTTTGCTGTTATTGGTATTATTTGATCATATTCAAGATAGCAAATGTAGAGTCTATAAAATTGATACATCAGCATATAAGAAAACTGAAAGATAAAACTATTTAAAGTATATTGAAAAGAAAGCATAAGAAAAAAAGAAAAATGGATTGAAAAAATCGTTGATTAGAATGTCTTCTAGTTTTTCTTTAAAAGGATTGCCTTAAAGTAAAATAATCAATACAGTTTACAACACTAAATCACAGATCATGTATATTGTTTATTCAAAATCAATATATGTTGTAAATTCTCCGTTTAAAGAAACAGAACAATAGAGGGAAATGTTTTCAATTAAATCTTCTACAAACTTGATCAAATTTAGAAATGTCCATTTATTTAAAAGTCAAAATAAAACAATGATAATAATTGAATAGTTGAATGGACACACTAGTTTCATCTATGAGAAAGATATTCAAGACATAATAAATTTAATATCTAAAAGTTATAATTAGTGTATAACTCTAGATTTTAATGGATTTAGTTTTTCAAAGTAAAGCTAATCCTATTAAGGTTAACTCCTGTTATAACTTAATTAATAATTAACTCCAATCTAAGTTTCTAAATACTTTTTCTAAAAGATCATCTACACAATCAATAATTTATTATTTAGATAAAATGGATGCATTATTGAAATTTATATACCAGATTCTATTAATTACGAGGATTTTCGTATTTGTAGTCTCTAATAGGATAATTTATTTGATATCAAACTATTATCAGAGGGATTTATGCTTTACTTGCATTCTTAATCAAGATTTATAAATGAAAGCAAATAATTAGAAATTACAGATTTACCAAAAAAACTTATAGATTTATCAATTTTTGAGTAAAATGACATTTTAAAATCGCTAAATGAAAACTTGCCAATTGAAATTTAAGAGTAATTAAATTAAATTCAGAACATTTGCATTTATACAATTGGTTTATATAATAAAACAGATCTATTTGCCATCTTTGGAACAGAATAAGGCCAAATCTTTTTAATTCCATTCTTCTATGAAAAGAATAAAAGATGGAACATTTATGTTAATCACGAATTTGAGAAAAACATAATTTTTTTGAAATTTATCAAAAACTCCATTTTTGCTGTGGATCAATCATTAAAATTAAAAGTTTTTAGCTTATCAAGCATATTTGGTAAATTTGATAATCAGTCTGCTGATTTTGTTTCAACTTATTAAACAATTTTACCATCAAACATAAAGTAAGTGATTTAAATAAGATAATTGTTTTAGGAGTCGAGCAATAGTACTTTTTCAAATAATGATGCCCTTATTGTTAAAAGAAAGTTAGCTAAACATTTTGTGGCTTTATTGTTGGAAGATGATTCTATTGTCATATACCATACTATATTGAATGTTAAGAAGTTTTCTTTTCATAATTAATTTAAGATAAATAAAGGATAAGTGAAATTATATTATGTACCACACTTATTGATATTTCTATTTTCAAAAGGAGTTGAAGTTTCAGTGTGGTCAATGGAGAAAGGATCTTTCGAGAGAATGATAAATATACAATAATTGCAAGAGTATTTAAATATTGATACACTTTTAACATAGAAGTTGTCATAAATGATCAATTTATATGATTTCAAATCATTCAAAACTGATTAAGTATCTTAATTTGATCTTTTAGAATATTCAAATAGGAGTTATTAGATTTAATACAATTATTCATAAGAGTTGAAATAAACATCTCCATAATATTTTTATGACTTTTTTGGAACCTTAAACAAAATACAATAGAATACTTTTGAATTTGATGAAATTTTACATATTCTTTCCTATGAAGACTAAGCAATTAGTTATAGAAATAAATCAATAACAATATTTGAGCCTTAGGAGATGGGTGATATGTTTCTATTGTATAAGATTTATTTAAAATAATTCAAATCTACATTATAATTTGATAGAGTAAATAAGTTATATAAATAATAAAAAGAGCAAAGAAGACTAGATTCTAGTTCATCTTATTATTTAATATGGTTTGATTGTAAAAAGAATATTGAATTAATAAAATATTCAATGGAAAATACAGCCTCTTTAAAGATCCCATTCACTTATGTCCATTTTTATCATGCATTGAATCTAATACCCATTTTTAAATGCTAATTTGGTCTATAGGGAATGGCTGAAGGATTTTCAAGATTGATTCAGTCTAATAATTATTAAATTAGTGGATTAATGTCTACTTAATATAGCATAGCAGCCGCATTATGCTTAAGACAAATAAAAAGTAGATTTTAGATTTCTGAAATTAATAATTCTACAAGTTTATTAAGTTTATCTAGATATAGTCTTGACAACTCAAAAGACATTATTGAAATTTCTTGTTAATTGATCTCATAACAGATAAAGAAAATGGATAGTTTTTGTAATGATATTGTAGTATTACAAAGAACATCTAAAGAGTTCTTGTAGTTATTTGAAAGGAGTAGTTCAAATGTGTATTTTTCTTTAGAAATTATGTGTTTAATAATTCAAACATATTTAATGTAATAGATGATGAGTAATATTGAAATGATTAATTATGTGTTCAATAGAATAATGTCTGGCTTCACTCACTAATTATGTTTGAAGAAACCAAACATTGTATTTGTATTTATTAAATTGCTAGAAGATGGAATGAAAAATTTCCATAAATGCATCTAATAACCCAAAGTTTGTCTGCAGACATTGATATAAATTTACTATTACATATATACAACATACAAACATGGTTTTTCATTAAAAGAAATAATAAATGCTACTATAAATAAGAAATCAAAAGACAAAGACAAAGATAAATATGAAATTTTGAGACAATATTAATCAATGAGTCAACTAGATTTATAGAGAATAAAATAGAGATTAAGAATTTTGATCATGGCATTATCTGAATATTTTTTTGAAGATTTTAAAGGGACAATTAAGGAGATGATAAATTAAACAGAAAATTACCCAATAATTGCCTGCTCAATTCTTGATTTATTGCATTGTTTATCAAAAACTGATATTAAACCCAATGAAATTTTATTCATCTTAGATTTATCAATTAAGTAACACATATATTTATAAAATTAGATCGATAGATTAGAACAATCAATAATTAAGGAGGTATACTTACAAGACCTTTGTGAAATTAGTGTAATATTTAGATTAGAGATTTGAATTCATAAGTTTCTCTTAAAAGAAATTAAAATTGGCGTTTGCCTTTGAAGGTTTAGTGCAAATTTATGATCTAAGATATGGAGTAAAGTTATAACCATTAGATAGATATTAATGTAATATATAAATTTATGTATTAGCATAAATAACTAGTATAGCATTTGATAGTAAGGGCAATTAATTAGCTTCATTTTCTTAGAAAGATTAAAATTTAAAGATATTTCAATTAAAACCAACTAGTTCATTTTTATAAGGTTATGAAAATGTATATATTAAATTAACTCATTAATTTAATTTTCTATAACCATTGCATCATACACTAGAATGGGATAAAGACTGTGAATATATTTATTTATAACATGAAGATGAATCACAAGTATTTAAAATTGATTGAATTAATATATTTAAAATATAAATATTATTATAAATGGATAATTGCTGTGGAATTATGATGATGCAGTCATCACATCCTTCATTTATAAATCAGTATAAAAATATGGTCATTACAACTCAGATTACAGAATCTGTGTTTCATTCACAATCATGCTCCTTTCATCCACTTACTTAAAATCATACATTAATCTTAACTTCTGGATATTTATTAGCTCAATTTGCTGAGGACATTAATACTTTTGATATTGATTAAATCAAAAAGCATGTAAAATTTGGTTTACTAAAAGAACAAAATAAGTTTGTTGAATTAAATCTTCTATGCTTAACGTATGAAAAATCAATTGTTAATTGTTTAAATCAATATGATATTGATAGGCATGTTGGATATATCTTATATTTAGAAATGCTGAATTAAAAAGATACTTTAATAATACCTAAATATATTGATGGTCCCCTCAAAGAAGGTCAATAATTGATATCGATTAGTTCTCCATTTGCAATATAAGGTTAAGAAATGTATAAAAACTACTTTAAGAAGGCAATCATATCTTAAATCATTACAAACAATTAATTTGAACAATCGTTAATAGTCTTAGACCTAATTAGTTAAACTGGATAAGAAGGAGGGGCTATATTTAATTCAAATGGAGAATATGTAGGTATGATTCTCTAAAATGTGTAAATTGGTTAAGCTTATAATCGCTATTTCACATTTTGTCTGAATTGGAAAGTTATAAATTCTATTTTTTAATCAAATTTCAATTTACTATCAATACAGTAATTGTTTTCATAATCATTATTAATTGATAAAATGGTTTAGGCATCAAATTTTGTTCAATCTGATTTTGGTCAAATAGGCAGTGCAGTTATTATTAATGACAAGAAAAACCAAATAAGCTATATATTAACTGCTTCAAATTTCCTTATAAATAATGAAAAAGACTCGAAAATCTTAGTAGGGTTGAATTAAGAGAAAGCTTTCCTTCTACAGGATTTTAAACAATCATTTAATATGACTTTAGCAAAATGTGGAGTATATTTATAAAGTAGTTTATTTATAGAAGACTTTATTGATTATAAGGAATTAGAAATTGGATAGCCTGTTTATTTGATTTGTTATTAAGAAGGAGTATTTCAAAATCAGCCAAATATTTCAAGAGGGCGAATATTGAAATTACTTAAAAACGAGTAAAATGAAAATTCTACTCTCATAACTAATTGCTACGTCAAAAATAGTTTAAATGGAGGAGGATTGTTTTCAGAGTAAGGAAAACTAATAGGAATATTATCAAATGTTGTTAATTATATGAGCGAAGGAATAAGTTGTGAGTTAACTATTTTCACACCAATTTTATTATTTGATTAATTATTCAAAGATTTATATTACTTAAAGTAACAATAATTCATAAAATAGATAAATTACAGAGTTTACATTATAAAAGTTGAGAATGATTTAAAAATTGAGCAGCCATCCTTCTTATGTATAAAGCTAATTTGGTTAACAAAACCCTAAATTATGATAATTAATTTTTGGTATTCAACAATATTAAAAGGTTATTTAAATCTATTCTTTGAAACTATATGTGCAAAATTCTATTTTTTTTGCTAAATCATTTTTGGTATTAAACTATGCGTAGTCCCTTTAAAATCTAAATAAGTTTCTAGTAAAGTTATTTTATTGAAATTAACTCTCCTTTATTTGAAATAATCATTAGAATAACTTCAACAATATTATAATTATGCTGTATTTTAAGATTTGTTGTTAACTTATTTTAAATCTATCCTTAATAAAGAGTTTTAGAATCAAGTTTTAGTGTTTTGATTTATTCATAAATCTGTAGATTAATACTTTCTAACAAGAAAATTGTTACAGTCATACCTTCTATTAAGCGTACTTTAAAATTGGTACTTCTATTTCAATTCTTAAAATTAGCAAGAAGTCATGAAGTTTTAAATTAAGAATAAAAGGAATTAATATGTTTTTATAATTAATTATATAAATAGTTAAATTATTATTTTACTGTTAAATTCAAGTTATGGATCTTTCTCAATACAATTTAGTATAAATGATTATCAATTTATATAGGTTGATGAAAACTCAGATTATATAATTCTACAGCATAATTCAAACAGCCTGTTATATGTTTATAAAGAATATGAAATACCAAAATTTATTGGGAAAAAACAAATACTCCCCAATTCTTAGTTGATAGAGATTTTGGAGAATAGGAAATAATTAGATTCTCTAAATTTACTGTAACTCACAGATTATGTCATAACATCAAAATTATGCTTATTATATGAATAATACATTAAAAACTTTGAGGAAGAATTATCAAAGCGTAGGAACACAAATTAATATTGGTCAGAAGAAGAACTTTATAACACTTTTCAAGCATGCTTGTCTGCGATGAAATCATTTCATGATGTAAATATATAATTTTCAGAATAGTTTGGATTGTCCCATACTTGTATAAGTCCAAATTCAATAGTGTTTAGTTAAGATTCGCAAGTGAAATTGGCAGATCATTTTGTTGTTACATAATAATTCAAGAGGAACTACTCCCATGTTCCAGATAATGAAGAGTATGGTTATTGGTCACCTGAAATAATTAATGAATTTGAAGGGTGGAAATAAAAATACGAAACAATTGAAGCAGATATATGGGCACTAGGAATCGTATTTTTAGAAGCTATGACCTTAAAATCTGGTTACGACTTTTATTTTATAGATGACAACAATAAATTATACATTGATTACTAATTACTCTAAGATAATTTCGATGCAGCCAAAGAATACTATTCTTAAGAATTAATAACTTTGGTTTAAATAATGCTCACTATTGATCCATAGGAAAGAACTTGGGAAAATATAATTGAACAGAATATTCGAATATAAGATGCATAACAATAACAAATTCATCCTTAAATATAACCAATTCCTGAAGAAAGTGAGGAAGAGAGTATCATCTAAGAGAAGGCAGGTTGTGATAAAACGAAGTTGTTGAATATGTTAGAGAGCTGTCTAATAAAATCAAGACAATTAATTAAAGAAAATGAAAGTAGAAAGTCTAAAAGACCTAGTTAAGATAATATAACTTGCAGTTAATCAAGTCCTCAAAAAGAAAAGGAAGACGTTAATTCTAGTTTATTAATGCTTATGAAAGGAAAACATTCGAAGAAAAATTCTACTGACTCTGGTGGATCAATTCTTAAAGAAATTCCTTAGAACAAATAAAAATAAAGACAGAAGTCTCAATAAGATATTTTTGAAAAAATAGTTTTACAGAATCCAATAATTTAGGATTAAAACATTATGGATCCCAATGATTTATCCAATTTGATGTAAATTTATAAGTCGTATAATGGAGAAGGAAAAAATAAAATGATGCATGGCAAAGGTCATCTTGTATTTTAGAATGGAGCTGTTTTATAAGGGTAAATTGTATTATGATTTTATATTAGAACCTTTCAAGATGGCAAAGTCAATGGTTATGGAATCTTACTAATAAATGGATAAATAATAGTTGGGCATTGGGAAAATAACATCTTGGTTCAAATTATGTGAAATATCTTAGATTTATATATATATATAAATAATTTTATTATATTTGATAATTTAATGCCAACTTCTTAACCACTGAAATGAATTTACTTAATTTTATTAATTATTTTATTTATGCTACCTCCACAACAAAGTTCTGTAGAGGCGCAAGCTAATCTGTTTGAAAATGAACAAAATTAACAATTATAATAAAGTTTAGAATTAAAGATGAATATTATTCTAATGGCTACAGAGATTGAGAGATTACATAAAATTTTAATATCCAAGAAGGATTATTTCGAAAAAAAAATATAAGATTTAATTGATAGAGGTATTATATCAAAAATAATTGTTAGAGCTCTAAGACAAGGAATAAATTGCAAAATAAGCATAAGCCATTACTGAATTAAATAAACAAATTCAATAGAAGAATGACCTCATTTCTTAAATTTTGCAAGAAAAGTAACCTTAAATATCATTATTTAGGTCTCAATAAGAAATGAATCTATTAATAAGTTAACAATTATTTGTAATCAATACATAATATAAAAATGCTGAAATTTAGATATAATAATTGTAAAAAGAAAATTAACTTTTAAAACAATAGTTTGAAGATGCTCCATCTTTGAGGTAAAAACTATACGACTTGGAGTAATGGTATGCTAAATTAATACATGAAAAAAACGAAGAAATTAATTTACTGAAAACTCATTAACCTCATATAGTTTAACATGCACCTCAATTAAACATCATTAATTAACTTTTAGATTAAAAAGAAAGGGAATTGCTCTAATGGTAATATAGTTCATAATAAGTGAATTTATATCGTGAAAACTAAAGATTAACATAAGAGCTTAAATTTTTAAATGATAAATTGAATTTGCTATTATTCGACAATGAACATTTAAATAAAAGATTAGTAGACATATAATCACATCCCTCTAACCAAACTACATAACCATAGTATGCAACACTCAGAGGAGACTCCTAATGTACAGCTCCAATATTGCACGATATTTTGGCTACAAAAACACCTAGAAGATATAAATAACAGTTCTAATCAATCCTTCCTACAGATTTCACAAATTCATCATTATTAAGCTACAGAATAATAAAAAGGCCTCAGTCAGTTGGATCAGGAAGCTCAATTCACTTCTTAGGATAGCCTCCCTAAATAGCCCATCCTTAGAACTAATATTCTCCAAGATATTCTAGAAAATCCTTATAAAATCATTATACTTAATTCAATGAATTATTAAGATAAACTTAGATTATTTAGAATCAACCTATTCTTACTATTTAAAATATAGAAACCCAAATTTAGTTATTGAATCATATGTTATTAATTAAAAGATAAGAATTACCAACACAAACTACTCCTCCAAGAAAAATTTATAGAATTTTGAAAACTTAAGGAAATGAGAGAACGTCAAGTCCAAACTACACACCTCCTCAATAAATTTTCATGAAATAACCAATTAATTTATTATAATAAAAAATTCAACCCTCTTAATAACAATTTATTCCTTAAACAGCTAGATTATTCCCTCAAAATTAGTTGCAAGTTCCTAACAATATTATTAAATACCGATCATTTTCAGCTGAAACTAAAAGAGAACTTTCTCCTAATGCTGTCTAATATTAATAGTAAATAATCCCACAAACTTCAATATTTTTCAATATGCCATAACACGCTCATCAAATACAATATAAATGCTCTCCAATATAAAGAAACATTCCATAATAAAATTTGCAAAACACAATTCCTAAATAGACATAAAGAAGTGTTTCACCTTAGCCTGTTTAATATATGCCATATTAAACATAACCACAAGCACCATAAACTATTAGATTTTAAGATTTGAAATAATATCATTCAGTAAATATGCAACCCCTTTAACAATATTAAGATCCATAATAACATTTCATTTAATAATAATAAAATCTTGTTAATTGCAATTTGATTTCATAATCCTAACCATACCTTCCCACTCAATTTGGAGCATATCCACAAAACCCAAGCGATTAAAATAAATCTCCCATACATGTTTTAGCTTATCCATATGATTACTCTCCATAAGATCCAGAAAATCTAAATAAGACCAGACAACTTTAAAAACCTATATCATAAAATCCTAATGGATTATTCATGACTCCAAACGCTGTCAGAAAGCCAGTAATATCTAATAGCAATTCTTCCTAACCATTTTCATAAGTGAGAGTCAAGAGAGAAGCACAAGAACCTTTGAGTGTACGAAAATAAAAGGGACCTTCACATTAGAGTAATAAATCTCTTCCCGCCTAAATTTTATAATCCACACCTGTAGACAGTTCTTAAGTTGAACCCTTTGAATTATGCAATGCACCATAAGAACCAGACGAATAAGATAAAGAACCTTTAAAACCAGAAGAAATCTAAAAATCTCCTTAACTTTAAGATCCATCTGAATAAACTAAACCTAAAGCTGATTCTTAGGAATAACCTATTGAATAACCTAAATAGGAAGAATAATTTTAATAACCTTAAAATCCTAGTGATTAAGATAAAAAAAACCCTCAAAATCCAGAAAATTTATATAAGAAGCCCCAAAATCCTTATATCCTGTTAAATAAACCATAAGATCCAAATAATTTGATGAGTAAACCAAATTAGAACTCT
Source organism: Paramecium octaurelia (assembly GCA_905182995.1). Classification (NCBI taxonomy): domain Eukaryota; phylum Ciliophora; class Oligohymenophorea; order Peniculida; family Parameciidae; genus Paramecium; species Paramecium octaurelia. The sequence continues at coordinate 658,704 of CAJJDP010000003.1, forward strand.
TAATTGTCCAGTGGATAACCTATTCCTTAAATTTCAGATAATCAAAAGGATGATACTTCACAACCTGAAAATCAAAAACAAAGTTAGCCAGCTAGTGTTAGAAAGGGCTTAGACAATAAAAAAGACCCTCTCCTTCAAAATCCTGATGAGTTAAGAAAATATAAATAAGAATTGGACAGATTAAATGATTTATTAAGTTAAGCTAAATTGGAAAATGAAAAACTTAAGGAAGCTTATTAACAAAATGATTTGAATTGGTAAAAATAATTCTAATAGAAATATACAGCTGCATTATAGCAGTTGTAATCATTTGAAAATAAGTTGGCCATTCAAAATAGAGAGTATAATTAAAATATTGAAAAATAAAAATCTAATTTGAATTCACTACAATCAAAGTTTGATGAATAAAAGATACTTATTGAGAAGTAAAAGAATGAAATAAATTAATTGAAGCAAAATTAAGATGACAAAAGTAAGAAGGCTGTTTAAAATGAAGTTTAAAAGGACGATCTGCAGAAACAATTAACAGATCTTTAAAAGTAAATTGCTGACTTATAAACCAAACTAAAAATCTAAAATGATGCTTAAAAGTAAAATCTAAACAAAATAGCTTAGTAAGATGAAAATATATCTAATTAAGAAAAACAATTAAAACAATAAACTTAAAAATATTCAGAATTAAATGCAGATTATATTCAGCTTAAATAAAAATATGATTAAGTATAAAAAGAATCGACTTCTTCTAAATTAGCTCAATCAAAGGAAATAAATTTATATTAATAATAAATTACTTAACTCTAATAGTAAATTAATGAAACTACAAAATAACTAAAAGATAAAGTGAATTCACTTTAATCTCAATTATTGTTAGAACAAGAACAGCATTTAGTCCTTAAGAAATAGTATGAAAACCTTTAAAGAGATTTCAGCATACAAAAAACTTAAAACATTGAAATTTTGAATTAAAATAATACTTTAAGATTATAATCAACTGAAAAAGAATAGCAATTAAAAGAACTTTAGATAAATTTTAATTCTAAGACTTAAATAATACAATAATTAGAAACTTAAGTTAAAGATCTATAAGCATAAAATATATCTACATCATAATAAGCTTAATCCTTAAATCAAATTTAGGTTGAGAATTTGAAAAAATAATTACAGTAAGAACAGTAAAGGACAAATGAATTAAACGAATAGATTTCTTAGTTTCAACAATAGATTTTTACGTTAGACCAATAATTATAAACTCAAAAATTAACTAATATTAAGATAACAAAAGAAATTTAAAATAATAAAACAGTAATCTAAAAAGGTTCTTAGTAATAAAATCAATAATTGAGTAATGAAAATTTCGATTTATAATAAAAAATTACGTAATTAGAGTAATAATTATAAAGAGAAAGGGAAAATAATAATAATTAAAGTTAATAATAAATTAAAGATATGTAAAATAAATATTAGATTATCATAACCAAATCTTAATAAGAAAATGAAGAATAAGCAAAGAATCTAAAATCTTAAATCGAACAACTCAAATTACAAAGCCAAAATCTCTCAAATTAGATTGTGGATATGAGATCTAATTATGAAATGTAAATCACAAAAACCACTTCAATGACATAATCAAAAGTTAATAATTTAGAAAAACAATTATTAATTGAAAAAGAGCAAAAGGAGAATTCATCTACTAGAATTATATAACTTGAAAAATAACTAGCTGATTTGTAAAGCAATATTAAATAAGATTAAACAGATGAATTGAAGAGCAAAATAAATTCACTCGAAAATTAATTTTTGAAATTATAAAAAGAAAGAGATATTATATTATCTAGTAAATAAAGAGGGGAGGAAGAAATTAAAATACTCAATACTAGAATCGGTGAATTATCTAATAAAAACAATCAAAATGAAATAGAATTGGCAAGTCTTAGATCTAAATAAAATAATTAGATTTCATCAGCCTAAAATTTGAGTACATTAAATTAATAAATTTTGGTTTTGTAACAAGAAAAGCAGTCTTAAACCAAAGATATGATGCTGTTGAGATAGCAAATTGAAAAGAGTAATTAAGACCATGAATACTAGTTAACTAAAATAAAGAGCGATTACAATAAAGATCTGGAGGCTATTAATAGAAAATAAAATGATGAAATTCTTAATCTATAAAATCGAATATAATTTGAAAAAAAAGAAAGAGAAGTTGATTAAAAAAGGAAAGCTCAAGCCGATGAATTGATTTCTTAACTTAACTAAGAAAAATAATTGTTTCAAGACTAGTTAAAAAAAGAAAGAATTTAAATAGAGTAACTATAGTTAGAAATCAATTAATTACATATGAACTAAAAAAACAATAAGGACGAACAAAATTTATTTTTATAATAGTAAATCATAAGCTCTAATAATTAGATGGACAGCTTAAAACTTACTATTTAAAAATTAAATAAAGAAATTGAAGGACTAAATTAATAGGTTTAGCAAATGAATATTTAAAGAAATGAATTAGAAAGTGAAAATTTCAATTTAAAATAATAGATTTCATAAGCAAAAAATCAAGTTATTCTCTTTGAAAGGGAAAATAATGTTATCGAATTAAGATCAGTTGCTTATAACTCTGAAGATTAAATTTAAGATTTGACTTTAAAGTTAGAAAAGTAAATTAAAGAAACTGAAAAATACTAAAAAGATGCTTTCAATAATGATTAATTAGCTTAGTCCCTCCAAAAAAGATTGTCTGATATAAATTTGCAAAATTAAAAGATTAAGCAATAGTATGAAATATAAATATAGGAACTTATCAAGTAAATTAATGAAAAGGAAAGGCTATTATAATAAACACCAAAAAAAGTTTAAGAATTGCCATAGCTATAAAATACTCATTTAATTTAAGAAAACGAAGAATTGTTAATGAAGATTGGTTAATAAGAATAAATGATAAAGAATTTATAAGAAGAATATTATAAATAATAAGGTGAATTTCAAAAAATTACTAAAGAATATAATACTGTAATAAACCAGTCAGATAATACAGTGGTTACGATCACTTAATACTAATAGTAATCAGATAATATTAAAAGAAAAGATGATCTAATAAAATAGTTGTAGTAATAAATCTATGATTTACAAAAGAAAATAGACTTTGATAGGAATAGGTACTAGGATGAAAATAATAGATTAACGATTAAAAATTAAGAATTATCAAACTAATTGTAAAATAATCATAATAAATAAATAATTGAAGAAAATTTCATCTTGAAAAATCAGATACAATAATTACAATAAGAGTTAAATAATACACCAATTAAAGAAACTATCATTTATTAATCTACCTCTCCATAAAAAAAAAGTGAAGATGATATTGCTAAATAAAAATAATAAATAAACTCGTTATAACTAAGAATGAATTAAATGACAAGTGATTATAATTTATTTGAGTAGTAAGCAGAACAGGAAAAACTTTAATTAGAAAAATAAATAAAGTAATTATAAGAAAACTAGTAAAAAATATAAAACGAAAATAACTTACTACAAAGACAGATTGAAACCTTATAGAGATAATTATAATAAATACAAAAGAATCGTTCGAACGAAATAAACCAAGAGTTAGAATTTGAAAATAAAAAACTAAAATCATAACTTGAGATTAGTTAATTGTCATAAAAGTAACTTTAGGAAGAATTAATAACAGTTAAATCTTAAGTTATTTAGTGTAAAGAAAATTTAGAAGACGAATAAAATCAGAAAAAATAATTGAATCTTTAAATTATTCAATTAGAATAAAGAGTGTCCGAACTTAAAAAGCAAAACACTCCATAAATTTCCATGAGAAGTGAAACTACAATTACAAGAGAGTTAAAATAAGACTCATTATTAGAGTAGAAAGTTAATTTATTGAATATAGAAAATGGTTCACTAAAAAAATAATTAGAAAATGTAGAAGCAGAATATATATAGAAATTAAAATTGTAGTAAGCATAAATTAAAGATTTAAACAATAAAGTAAAGGAACTAATGGAAGAATGTAGCAATAAAAGCAATATGTTAGAAGAAACAACATAAATTAGTATATCAAATGATTAATCAAGTGAAATTAGAAAATTAAAGGATGAAAAATTATACTTACAGCAAGAAATGCAAAAATAATAATAATAATTTAAAAAATAAATAGAAAAAATATAAGATGACTATGAATTTAGAATAGAATAATTGAAAGTCAAAATAAGTGAATTAAAAGAATCTAAATAGGTTGAAATTAATGATGACAAAAGGCTTTTAAAAGAAAATTAAATGTTAGCTGACTAAATTAAACATTTGTAAAATGAACTTGTGATGGCGAGGTCTTAAATTTAAGATACTTAAGTAGTGAATATATAAAATGCAAACGATACTAATAAAGTGTAACAATTATAAAGAAAAAATGATGAATTGACATATTAATTGGAGAGATTTAAATAAAGTTAAGCAAATAATGAAGAAAGTCAAATAAAAGATAAATAATTACTAAATAATTAAATAAGATAACTTTAAAATGAGCTTTCAATCATTTAGAAAAACGAATCAAATATGTTAAAGGAGAAGTAAATACTAAATGATTAAATAAAATAACTGCAAAATGAGCTTTTGATCATTAAAAACAATGAACAAAGTCTATTAAAGGACAAATAATTATTAATTGATCAAACACGATAACTTTAAAATGAGGTTGCTGTTAGTAAAAGCTAAATTTAAGAGTATCAAATATCAATAACATAATATACAAATAATACTAATAAAGTGGAATTACTGTAAAAGAAAAATGATGAATTAACATATTAATTGGAAAGATTTAAATAAAGTTAAACTAATAATGAACAAAGTTTATTAAAAGACAAATAATTACTCAGTGATCAATTAAGATAACTGTAAAATGAGCTTTTGATCATTAAAAACAACGAACAAAGTCTATTGAAGGACAAATAATTATTAATTGATCAAACACGATAACTTTAAAATGAGGTTGCTGTTAGTAAAAACTAAATTTAAGAGTATAAAATATCAATAACATAGTATACAAATAATACTAATAAAGTGGAATTACTGTAAAAGAAAAATGATGAATTAACATATTAATTGGAAAGATTTAAATAAAGTTAAACTAATAATGAACAAAGTTTATTAAAAGACAAATAATTACTCAGTGATCAATTAAGATAACTGTAAAATGAGCTTTCGATTATTAAAAACAACGAATAAAGTTTATTAAAAGACAAATAATTATTAATTGATCAAACACGATAACTTTAAAATGAGGTTGCTGTTAGTAAAAACTAAATTTAAGAGTATCAAATATCAATAACATAATATACAAATAATACTAATAAAGTGGAATTACTGTAAAAGAAAAATGATGAATTAACATATTAATTGGAAAGATTTAAATAAAGTTAAACTAATAATGAACAAAGTTTATTAAAAGACAAGTAATTACTCAGTGATCAATTAAGATAACTGTAAAATGAGCTTTCGATCATTAAAAACAATGAACAAAATCTATTAAAGGACAAGTAATTATTAATTGATCAATTACAATAATAATAAAATGAGCTTTTAATCATTAAAAGCAATGAAAAAAGTTTATTAAAAGACAAATAAATACTAAATGATTAATTAAGATAACTAAAAAATGAATTATCTCTTTGTAAAAACAATGAATCATGTTTATTAATGGATAAATAATTCCTTAATGATCAAATAATGCAGCTATAAAAGGATATTTCTTTTTCAAAATCTCAAATTTAAGAGTTTTAATTATCAACTCCTTAAGATTTAATAGCAATTTCTAAGTTTTAATCATTATCTTAGTAAAATACTGAATTAAAATAATAAATAGATTAACAAAATCTCTTTATTACTTAATACAACCAATAATTAAAGCTTGCCTAAACGAATTCTGATAAAAAAGAAGAAGAGTTAAATAATCTAAAATTAAATTTATAAAGTGTTCATGGTTAATTAATTTAATTATAAAAAGAGAGTAAAGTGAATCTGAAAAATGACAGTGAATACTTTTCTTAACTTTAGGATTAAATTTCTTAAAACTCTTTATTATCTAAATAATTTAAAGAAGAAAATGGGTTTTTAAAAAGATCCATTTTTGATAAAGAAAAAGAAATATAAAGTTTAAATACAATAGTAAATAATCTAGAGGGTTAAATTTTTGATATTAATTAATAAAACTTGAAATTAGTTTAATAATTAAAAGATTAAGAATTACTTTACTGCAAATTATAAGAAAGTAAAGATTCTTACTCTCTAGATTCATCTAAAGACTTATAAAAATAATTAAGCATTAAATAATAGGAAATATAACATATCGATGCTGAAAATAAAAAATTACATAATAAGCTTTTATATAGCTAGGATTTTATTAAAAAATAACAATAAGACTTAATAAATTATGAAGGTGATAAACAAAAGTTATATTCATAATATCTATAAGAAACCTCTGCTCTGTAGAACTAAATAAAATAACTCTAGTAGGAAATCTTAAATCAACAAGAAATGAAGAGATAATTAGAATTAATTCCATAAAAAATTGAAATTAATAACCCAAATTCAACTATTGAATCTCCAAAAGCAAAGAATATGAGTAAAAGCCTGAATAAATCAAGTGCATCCTGTCACTCAACCGATGATTTAAGAGGAAATTATTATAATTGTTCGCTTTATGCCACAAATAACAATAGAATAAGTTATTACTCATCTTTAAGAGCTGTAAAATCAAAGGGAGATTTATTGATTTCTCATGAAAAAAGCCTATCAACTTCAGAAGAAGAATTGAAGAAATAAATAATTCTTTGGTAGTAAAAATATGAAGAATTACTAACAGAAAGATATTCAAAACAAAATTTGATTACCCCTAAAAAGGAAAGATTAACCTAGGAATTCACTGTGTCGGATGAATCTATAAATTGGAAATTAAAATATGATGAATTATAAAGATAGATTTAATTATAAAATTAAAATAGTAAAGATAAAGTTATTGAATAGTTAAGATCAAAAAATGAATTACTATATTCTGAGCTGCATTAAATTGAAATTGAATATGAATAACTAAGAAGGTAAGTCAATATTAGCCAAAAGCAAACTGCAAACGATATGAATTAAAATAGTTTGAATTAATAAAGAACTATTGATTAATAGATTCAAAAGATTGATAATTAACAAAATGAAATTGAATAACTCAAATATAATTTGAAATAAGTAATTGAGAGCAAGAATAACTTAGAAAAGAAGTCTAATAATAAATAAAATGAGTATATTTAATAATTAGAGGCATAAAATTTTGATTGTTTATAAGAAATATAGTCCTTGTAAATAGAAATTAAGAGATTATAGGAAAATAATAATTTAATAAAGTAATAAATAAATGATTAAGTTATTAATTTATAATCTGGACAAGATTAAAATGAAATGAATATAGAAGAATATTTACAATAAATTGAAGCTTTAAAAAGGGAAATAAATAATTAATAAACTTAAATATTCTAAATATCAAATTAATTAAAGTAATCTAAAATTAAAGAATAGGAATTAGAATAAAAATTTAAGTATGCAATTGAGGATTTAGAACATGTTTAGAAAATGTATAACGAGCAAAGATAATCTTGTTAGGAATAATAGCGATAACTATAGAACTACCAATAATAACTATAGCAAAAATAACAAAAACAAATACAATCAGAACAACAATAATAATAATTATAAGAATAGCAATAGTATTCATAAAGGTCTTACTAATAAGAATCGTCCAAAATTGTTGAAACTTACTCAGAATAGCAAACAAATAATCAATATGATGATTAATATAGAAAGATCTTATATGAACTTAGTTTGATAAAATAATAAAACTAGTCTTTGTAAACTTAATTGTAAGAATCAACTCAAAAGTAAATTTCATTGATGCAAGAAATAAAACAATTATAAATTCAGAATGAAAGATTAAATTTAAGTAATGTAAGATTACATAATGAATAATAAAAAGTTACAACACAAAGTGATTAAGTAAATAAAATAAATGATTAATTCAAAGAATTATAATTTGAAAACTAAAAATTGAGAAGCGAGATTTACTATATGTAATAGGAGAAGTAATAAATTATCAATTCTTTCGAATCTAAATTACAATAATATTCAGCGAGCGCAAATAACAAAATTAGGTAACAATAAATAGATGATCTAAAACGAGAGTTGGCTCTATTAAAAAGAGCAACGTTAAAATCATCTGGAATTGATATAGATGCTGAAAGATTGAGTTACTCAACTTAAATAACCTAATTGAAGAAACAACTTGAATATGAACAGATAAAGAATAAAGAATTGCAATTAAAGCTGTAGAATTCTTCATAATATTAAGTATGATATTTAAATTATTTTAGTCTGATTTTGGACTTGTAGAGAGATTGAACAAAGAATTGTAAGATAAAATTGTTGAATTACACTAAGTTAAATCAGAATATAGGAATGCGATAAAAATGATTCATTCCTTAGAAGAATAAGTAATAGAAAGATTGGAAAAAGAATAATACTCTTGAAAAAAATATTTTGTACACTTTTATATTTAGTAACTTATAAAGAATTAATTTTTTTCATTTTTATACTTATTAATTTTATTGCCTTATTATCTATAGTCGCTATTAGGATTATGATGGACTAATGGATGTATTGGTAACATTATTCAAAATTTATTATTTCGAGTTAGATTATATTAGTTATTTTGGTTTTTGTTAAATTTTAGAGCTTGGAGATTTTTTTTGAACAACAACTTCACATTTCTCTACAGATTATAAGCAAATTTATTTTAATTTGTTTTTAATTTAGTTAGAAGAAGATTTATTGGCATTTTAACCTTGCTTAGAGTTGCTGTTATGTAAAGTGGCTGTTGCTGTTTTATTAACACTTTTTTCTATATTGACCGTTGAATTACTCTTCATAAACGCGCTTTTGGCGAACTGTTAATTTAAAAACTATTATTAACTTGAATTTTTTTTTAATGCATCAGATCTATTGCTCGAAATGTTTTATATTAGAGATTTTTATTTGTTTACTAAAGTTAAAATTTTTGTCAAATCTAAATTTTATTTATACAATAAATCTCTATAGGAAGACACTGGATACTGTTTATCGTCTTGTAACTTTAATATCAGTTATCCTTTAAATACAATTTCCTCTTTTGGGTTGTAAAATTCTTTAAGATAAGGATGCTTTAAAGCATCTTGTACACAAATTCTCTTGCTAGGATCAAATACTAAGAGCTTTTTGATGAGATCTAGCTCATCATCATCGCAATTCAAAATTGATTTCAAATTAGATTTATAATTTCTAGGATATTTATCAAATAATTAATTTTAACCTCCTAAACTCTAAATTTCTTCTGGTGTTGGTATTCCTAAGACTTCAATTATCTTTTCTAATTGATTTATTGTCGAAGTTCCTGAGAACAAGGCCTTCCCTAATATCATTTCTCCAATCATGCATCCAATAGACCACATATCAACTCCAAATGAATAAGATTTTGATCCTAATAAAATTTCTGGAGCTCTAAACCACCTTGTAGCCACATAATCTGTGAGTATATCAGATTCTAATGTGCATACCATTCTAGCCAAACCAAAATCTGCTAATTTTATTTTACACTCTGAATCTAATAAAATGTTTGCAGGCTTTAAATCTCTAAATTGATATAAAAATAGAATTTTATACCTGTGAATCATCCCGGAAGAATGTATATATTTGAGGGCTTTAAATAACTAATAAATAATATATCTTCTGTGCAGAGGCTATAAAATTTTGGCTCGAATGGCAATATGTAAATCTGTTTCCATGTATTCAAAAATCAAATATAGATCATTTTAATTTTCAGCGGGGTATGTATCAATTAGTTGAATAATATTAGGATGATTTAGTTACTTTAAAAAGCTAACCTAAAATAACATATTTATTTCTACTTCTCTATACGTTCGTTAGGCATCAGTTGGATTACTAAAGGCATCAAAAACTTTCTTTAAAGCAACTATACGTTGAGATTTTATATCTCTTGCCTTCCAAACTATCCCATATGCGCCTTTTCCTATCTTAGTCATTATTTCATATTTCTTTAAAATATTAGAATCAATTTTTTCACTCATAATTTGATAATATTTATATTTTAATTCCTTTCAAAGAATAGTAATCCCTTTAACAAAGTTGTAATTTCAGTATAAAAATAGATATCTATGATTCCAATTATATAGGTAACTAATTCATTTATTTATATTCAATGAACAATTAGTTAAAAATTATACTTAGGTTTAAATACCTCAGCGCTACATAAGTAAAGCAGAATACTTTTAATGTAATATAATTTTATAAAATTCTTTTGAATTAAAACATTAAACAAACAATAGAAAACCAGTACAAATATTTTTGTGAATTTTTGTTTTAATAATTAAAGTTCAATTATAATATACTGTCAATTAAATACAGTCATTACCTCATATGATATTATTTCAATAATGCAAATTTCCAGATATAATTTTTTTCAAAAAAAATATTCACAAAATCGTGAAATTAAAAATTGTTCATGTTCTGAGCATTGGTGTGTATTGGAATTTATCATTATGTATAAAACAATTCAACACACAAAACTTTTGTAGTTTTTTATTTTTAAAGATTTTTTGAATTTAGATCTTAATTCAATGTAAACATAAAGTATTTTGTTAAACAATGTATAAATATATATAACTCGATATAAATAATCAATAAAGAAACTCAATTTGAACGATTTTTCATGTATTGGTTAAAAATTTAAGTTCTTGTTTGTTGCAAGAGAGATTCCATCTAAGTAATTATTATTTTAAGTCTTTAACATTGTTAAAGTTTCAAATAATCTCGATTTGTGATACGAGGCTTCGATCTTTTGCTCTATGAAGCTTCAGTTTCTGAATCAGCCTTTTTTACTTTTTTGGATTTTCTGTTAATGAGCCTTGATTTTTTTTTTGGTGCTTCTTCTGCAAAATTAAACAATAGGACCGGCTCCTCTTATAAATATCCATCAAAGGTATTAAGTTATTCTGGTTCATTTTACTCACTTTATTCGTAATCATAGTACATTAATTATTCTGATTATTGTAGTTATGGTTCTTAAACAAATTCTAGATATGATAAAAATAAGTACCTTATTAATCCTATTCTTCAAAATCTATTGAGTAGAAATTCATAAGAGAAAATTATCAAATGTTTTTTTTATTTATTAGAATATTAGTTATTTCATCTTTAATAGGGAATTTGCGTTTATTGTGAAAAATTCTCAGTTTATTTATGTTTATAAACTTATTATTTATAAACAATTATCTTGATTAATTATCAATTAAATACCACAATTATTAATGTCATTAAATTTAAAGTAGCTAGTTATTTTTGCTACAGATTAATATTTTATTGGTAATTTCAAAAATAAATTTTTTATTTCCTAATTTTTGATTTTCTCAAAGAATGAGAATTAAGAGAGACTTTAGTCTTCCAATTTTTTATCTTTCTAGAAAATATATACCTTTTTTCATTTATTAAAATTTAAAAATAAACTGATGTTTTATACCAACTCTATTTTTAAGGAAATCACTGCAAATTATTAAATAAAAAATAATCTAAGCTTTAGAAAAGTTTACAATATTTTTAATAGGCTGCTGTTTATGATTGTTAACATTTTTGATAAATAGTATTTATATTTTACAAACTACAAGCATTACTTTATTTGATTTCAATTTGAAATTAAAAAACAAGAAGTTTAAATAACCCATAAAAAATGGAAAGAGAGTACTGCTTAACATTATATATTGCTAAATAAATATAATGATAACTTTGGATTATTCATTGAAAAATTCTTAGATAATATATATAAATTTATTAATATACCATTCAATAGAAGTTGTCCTTCAAATCTCTAATCTAAATTTGCTTTAAAGCTTTGAACCCTGAGAAATTAAAGCAGTAAATAATTAAGAAAAATAAAAGAGTCTATTAATTTATATGTCAATTATCTTGCTAAATAATTGCTTAGAATTATTAAAAATTATATTATTCAGGAAAAAAAACTTGTATCGTATTCATTCAAAAATAAAATATGATAAGAGCTCATCTTTCAAGCTATGTTTTCTATAAAAGATTTGTGAAGGTTGGAATATTTTTAAGCTTTTCAGACCTTTTCTCATTTTTTTCTTTTTTGATTTACTTTGCTTAAAAAATTTCTTATGTAAATTTATCCATGAGATTTTAGTATTCTTAAGTAATTAAATCCATAGATTCTCTTAAAGGAAGCTGAGATTATTATTATTTCTATGAATTAATGGAGCTAAGGTTTCTTTAATTTAATTCGTATGCCATTTTTATACAATTAATTTTAATGAGTTAAGAAAATAAAGAAGAAATTATTAATGATATATTAAAAGCCACAACATTTTGTTCAAAAAAAAAGTGAGAAACATTAAAAGTTGATTAATTTAAAGGAAAAGAGACAGAATGCTTAAGTTCTAATATTTTTTTATATAATCTAGTATAATGTAGTTATGGATTTACGGTTTCAATTTATTACTAAGGGCAATTCATGAAGTAATTGATGGAGCAAACTGAAGGTATGGATGAGCGAATATTATTTTGTTAAAAATTAATAAATTTACCTAAATACTTAAAATTAGGACCCTTTTGCATTTCAGAAATTTTTGTTCAATAATAGAAATCAAATAAAACTAGGTCTATGATAATTTGCTTTCTTTTATCTTCTTTTATTATTATTCTAATTAAAAAAAGGGATATTTTTAACCAAAATTTATAAATATATAAAGTTAAGTAAAAAAATTGTGTTTGTGTTTGAGACAATTTTATTAGATATTTTAACAAAAGTCAAAGAGATGAAATTATTTTTAAAGAAAAAAAATCTAATTTGATACTCGTATGTTTACTTATTATCTTGAAAAGTAACTAGTTAAAATTTAATATGAATATTAGATTGAATACATTATGAGATAAATCATCGATAGGTTTTTAAACTAGAAGTAAAGAAGCTTCTTGAATAATTTGGGGTTGATTAAAATTTTTATAGAGATTTGCTATGTGCACTTTATTTAGGTGTTAGAATTATATTAGATTAAGTTGATTAATTCGAGTTCAATTAATGTCTGTACCAAATATTTACATCCAAAGTGTCATCTTCAATCATAGATTTAATTAATTATAAAGCTTGCTCACTACTTAATCTTTCGAGAGGATTTTATTTAAGCATAGTCTTGACTAAATCAAAAAGTCTTCCTTACTCTTTAATTATAAATAAACAATTTTTGTTTTTCTTTAATACTTCTACTGATGTACTGGCATCAAATAGGCCTTTAAAAGTTAATAATTTATATAACACACATCCGGCACTAAATACATCAACTTTATAATCATAAGCAACATTATTGTCAATATTTTGTAAAATTTCAGGAGCACAAAAACCTGGAGTTCCACATTTAGGGTTTTCTTTAGATTGATTACCAATATAGCAAGATAATCCAAAGTCAATGATTTTAAGAATTCCATTTTTACTCAACATTAGGTTTGCAGGCTTTATGTCTCTATGAATAATACCCATTTTGTGTAGATAAGATAGCCCTTCGAACAATTACTATAAGAATAAATTCAGAATCTTTACTTGTGCTAATTAAAGGATAGTTAATTCTTATAATTCTGAATTCTCTGAAATTAATTTTTTTAAATTTTTTCCTTCAATATAGTCGGTAATAATAGAATAGGTGAGATTTGTCAGGAATACTTCTTAAATGGATAAAATGTTGGGATGGTCTAGTGCTCGAAGAATCTTTATTTCATTTTCAATTAAATATTACGCAGATTTATTAGTGTTAATTAATGTTTTAATAGCAATATGCTGTCCAGTTATATAATTTTATTATAATGAAATCTATAAATAGAACAGTAATATACCTAGCCAAATGCCCCTGAATCTAAATACCTGACTAATTTATAGTGAATTGTTAGAGATTTAAAAAGAATTTATTTACCAAGTCTTTATTTTAACTCAGTGAGATTATGGGAGTCACCATAAAATTCTTTCATTTTGTTCTAATAAGAGAGTAGGAATCCAACTAATTACTGATTCCTCACAATCCATTCAAATTAGGTTTCTGAACTCAAATCTAAAATATACTTTGTTCTCACAAATTAACACTCCTATTGTTTCAATATGATTATAACTTACTTGACTCATCAGTATTTATTTCTTTGATAACTTTAAATAATAAGATTAGTCACGAAAAAAATGTTTTCTAAATACTGTAAAGAGTAGAATTTATTTATCTGTTTATTGGCAATTAATTTACATTAATATTAATTAATCATAAAATCGTAAATCAATTATTAAATCCACTAGGATTGATTTATTAGCAATCAATATTATTAAAAATTCACTTAAAAAAATGTTATGCATTATGATGTATACTAAATAAATCACTATAAAATTAAAATTAAATTCATCAAGACTTTCATCCAAAGATATTCTTCATCCAAATTAATTTTCAAATGATTGGGGTAATCTTTAGGATAAAAAATAGTGAATATTTAGATAGATCGATATGAAAAAATATTTTTATATAACATTTGTAATAAATATACTCATTTATTTTTTCTTCTTTATGCTTATGCCTATGCTTATTCTTATGCTTATTGAACAGTTTCATTTAACTTTTAGGGATCAGCTTGTGAAGTTAGGAAAAATACAAAAAATCCAATAATGATATACCATTTCTAAGGATAGAAGAGGTACTTACATATTATAAAATTAATCCAAAAATTCCCTAAGGTTTTTATTCTTCTTCTTCAGGAATTTTTTCATCAAATTGTGGTACTAATCCTTGGGGGGCTACTTCCAAATCTTTAACTTAAACTTGGATATAGGTTTCGACATTTTTCCTTACAGGTTTTAATCCATAATCAAAAGATAATAAATCATTGTTTGATAAAACTAAAGTAATTATTTCTTAATAATTGGATTTCTAATTAAAAAGTGATAATTATTTCCCATCTATATGCGCAATATAAGATTTTTCATCCTGCAAATTCTGCAATTTCAATAAAACATAAGTATTCTTAATTAGACACTGTATATATTACTTCATTAATTTTTTTGCGATCTACTATTTGCTGTCTATTTTAATTTAAGTTGATCTGGGCATTTTAAAAATTGGATCTAGATACTTTCATCTCCCCTATTCTTTCCCAAGCTTAAGAGTTTGAATTTTTGATGAATAAAGCGTAATCGGTCGATTATGATAGTGTTGTAAGTGCGAGAACCAATATTAATATAAATTACATTTAATTATTCACTATTAAAAATAAAACAATACATCAAATTCAATTATATTGATGTGATTCATTGTTTTAATATGTGGATTGAATTAGTTTAAACATAATTCTATAGAGCAATTAAGCAGAACTCTATTTAATTTCCCAAAGAAAATCTTATTGATAAAGTCATTTTAAATATTATTTTAACATAAGTAGAATAAATCAGAAATAATGATTTTCCTTGTCATTCCATTTTTATGAAAAACTGAATGAACTTGGTTGTTCTACTAATTTGTGCTGATTCGCATTTGAGATTATGTTCTGATATAATGGTTCATTCTTATTGATTTTTGAATCGAGATCAGTGTTTAAGCTGCTGAATAAACTATACAACTAATTGGCTTATTATTCATCAAGTTAATGTAGAAATGTCATCAATTGATCTTCTTTGTCTTCATCATTTATTATTGAATCTTAAGTATTCATTGAATAAATGGATGATTTTTTACGATGATTTACTTAATTCTCATATTATATCACTTCTTCACTTGCAGTTAAAGGACTGCTAAATTATTATTAACTGGCAGATGGAATTATTGATGTTTAACGTTTTAATTTTTCAATTTATTCATTCAGTTCATTCACTATAATTTCAAGTTGAATATTTCTTTTGAGATATTCGTCTCTTTATTTGGTCATTTCTAATAATGCATCTACATAATGATCCGTTTGCTATTTTTTGTTTTGATCAAATCTCTTTTTAGCCTCCATTAAAAAACCATCTATTTGCATTATATACATTTAATCCTAACTTAATTAGTCTTTCATACTTTTTTTTGTACTTTTTCCATTTCTCCTATTTATTTTAAAGCTTTATGATATTTTTATATAGTTTCCATGTTTTATTCTTTTAATTTGGCAATTTCTACTCTATAATTAGCATCTTTAGCTAGTAACTTTTGAATAATCTACTCTTATATAAATGCATACTTCTCTTAATTATGATTCATTATATTGTTTATTAAAACAGATTTCTCCTAACTACTATTTTTTTTATTTCATTATAAAAAATAATTAATATAAAAAACTCAATATATATATATATATTATTGGAATTGCTGAATTGTAGATAGACCTCTCAGAATTAAATATATTTAATTAACCAATAATCTGACTTTAATTATGGTTTCTTTTATTAAAATACAATTTCATAATATAGACTCAATATATTGTTAGAGTAATTTTAGTTATTCTTTAATAAATTATCGACATTCTTAAATAGATATTTCTTTTCTTTCTTAACATTTAGAGATTAAGTAAAGAATGATTTTATTCGGCATATCTTGAGAAATTGTTAGGTTTAATTTCAAAGCTTCATTAATCCATTTAGCATTTGTATTCATGGATTTCACATCTTCTTAATATTGAATATACTCTTGTCTTAGTATCCTATGATGTTTGATCACAATGCCTCTCAATTCTTAGACTAACCTTTCCTTTTCCTAAAACAACTTAAATTAATTTAAATAGCTAAGTGCTTCTATGATGATTTCATTTTAAGAGAAATATGAATCTACTGAAAATGAACTTAATTCAAAGTTAGTTTATGATAAATAAGATTGAAATTCTTGTTGATCAAAGATCCCATAGATTTATAGACATTTTTAACATGCATTGGTGACAGCATTATCATTAATACCTGGCATCCTATATCTGATCGGTTGATGATGGAAAGGACATTCTTCAATTTAAGATTGAGAATCATTTGAGTAGGAAGGTAACTAGAAATTTTGAGTTTATTCACAAAGTGTTGATTAAGAAACAAGTGAAATATCTGCAAAGACATATCTATCATTATTAGTATTCGATTGTATTTCAAAACTGCTAGGACTTTAGAGATAGTATTCAGTGAGTGTTTAGATAATCCAATTAAGATCTTTCCTTAACTTAGGGTCTTTTTGGATGGAGTTTAATAATAAACTTTTAATGACATTTTTCTTATGATCAAATATAGTTGCTTGTGCGTATTGTTAATCTCTAATAACATAATTGGTAGTTTTAATCTTGAAGAAGACTTCCTCCTCTGACATGCCATTATAGAATGGAGTTTTATGAAGTAATTCATCAATAATAAGCCCAAGTGCCCAAATATCTACAGATTTATCATACTATTATTTATCTAAAATTTCTGGAGCTACATAATAGGCAGTTCCAACTTTAGTGGTGGTCATTCTATCCAATTTGACACTACTTAGTCCGAAATCTGTGATTTTATAAATTTCCATTCCTTGTTCATCAATTTGTCTAAGAATATTTTCTGGTTTAATATCTCTATGAACAATGTTTTTACTATGCAAAAAGGACAAACCATTAGCAACTTGAAATGCGATATTAACAATCTATTCTTCAGAAAAGGTTTTGGTTGTCATCATCTCATATAAAGTTCCACCAGAACAGTATTCTTGCACAATAAATAAGGCTTCTTGTTAATCGAAAATATCCAAAAGTTGAACTACATTTTAATGCCGATACTGCGAAAGTTATTTCAGAATCATTTTCTCTTATTATGAAATTGCTAGATTTCTATTGCTAATTTTGACAGCAACCTTTTATTTATTTGATTTTTTAACACCCAAAAAGACTTAAGCAAAAGCTCCCTAGCCTAACAATTAGTTTTTGGTTTCATATAAATCCTCATAACGATTTTTCATTGATTATGGTTAAATAATTTTTTATAATATTTATCAAACTATTTCGTTATTATATTATTATTTGATATTTTATATATTCATTATACAGTTTATACAGCTAAGCGAATAAGATGGTCCGTAAATACTTTAAGACTTGCGTCGTCTGTGATATAATTACCGCTTTCCACATTTTCATTCTGAACTGTATTGACTGATGGATTCACTCTACTTTTTAAATATCTCTCTTATCCATGACCAAAATAGGT
Organism: Paramecium octaurelia; assembly: GCA_905182995.1. NCBI lineage: Eukaryota > Ciliophora > Oligohymenophorea > Peniculida > Parameciidae > Paramecium > Paramecium octaurelia. Next base: position 677,011 of record CAJJDP010000003.1, read on the forward strand.
CTTAATCAATTTAGGAACAGGGAATCTATCTTCCAAAATATACTGAAAATATTAGAATGTATGATTACCTGTACGTCTGAATTAGGAGCATCTATTAACTCTTTAACATATTCATATTCAGGATTATCATAATAGCCTTCTTCAATCCATTTTTGAACATTTTCACCATTCCATACGACAACATTAAAGTAGGTATCCAAAAGTAATACCACATCAGGTTTCATACTTTGAATATCCAAATTGACAGCATTAGCAGCTGGATCATCGATCGTATATTATAGCAAAGCAGGTTGAATCATAACTAAAGCATTTTGAACACTTTCTCTTGATAAAGAAGCCTAAAGATGATTTTATATATACTTACTCTATAAAAAGTGGTTTCATCAGGTGAAGCACCAAAAGTAGTGATGAAATGAGATCTTCTGAGATGATACATAAATTATGGATACATCATCATTTCTTACGGGAATCTGAAGGAACTCACATCATCTTTTCTATATGATCCAAATCTAGCCACAACTCGGATTAGTGATCTATCTAGCCATTTTAAAACTTCAATTGATTCTTCAGATTCTGCCTTCAAAATACCTACTCTTGCCATGGTAACACAAGCAGCTTCTTGATCAAATCCTCTTATCATGTCCATAATGTTATTGTGATCTGCAAATCTTCTTTGTATTGTTGTTACTCTCAATCTTTACAATCTGCTCGAGTGTCTATACATTGTAACAAATTGAATGTAAGCACATTATGAAAATGAAGTGTCTTTAGTGGATGATAAATCAAATAAGAATAATATGGTGGAGTTTCTATCCAAACCACCAGTATACCAACTTGTTGTTCCACCCTCTCCTAGAGATACTTCAGATACCATAGGACCTGCTTTCTTCAATGAAATACATGGTCCTACTCCTCCTTAAACCTTTATATCCTTTGATACAAATAAATCTATTTTTGATCCAAATCCCATCTTAAGAAAACCAGAAGCATCTTTATCAAACAGTTTTTTATATGTCTCTTTGAAAACATCAGAGTCAAATTTTTCTTACATTACCACAACTCCACCTGTTTTCTCAGCTATTTACTTCATTTCCAGCAGACCGAATTGATCTAGAGTGAATGCGAATATATCAACTGTTAAACTAGCTTTTATGGCTCTCTAAGCAATTTCATTATAAAACTTTTTGGCTTTCTATAAATATTAAGTATTTGGATTTTCCTTCTACATATCCAAATAGGATCTGATTGTTTCTTCCAATTTCAACCCTACTACTTATCCAGGTCCTGTTGTACAAGGTCCCCCAACAAAAAAGAGAATTTTTGAGAATTGAGTGGCACTTTCAACCAAAGTCGAACCAATTTTTAATGCAGAGCCATTTGCTCTAACTTCTCTCTCTCCTGGTAGAGTAGGCCATGGGTCGCATTAGAGATCATCCAATATAGAGTTGAATGAAAATTCGCATTCGCTTAAGGGTACTAAGAATCTTTTCAAAATTTCCGGTTTTGTACTCACTTATAACATTTCCAATATTTATTAAGTTGTATAATCTTTAGATCCCTTGAAACTATAGCATTTTGGACATTCTTAGAATCCTAATTCATGTACAAAAACATTTCTTCCAAAAGTGATAAGTCCAACTTATGAATCAGGAGGAATGATGGACAGACTTTATTAAATTGAATCCCTGATAGCTTATAGATCCTCTTAAGGGATACAAGTATCAATTATATATAAGAAAGTAGTTGGTGCAGCTTATTAGTTTGCTAGGATATATTCCATAGTTGTGCTAGTCTTTTTTAATTCAGCAGGCAATTGTGTTTCGGTAATGTGATCTGCATAATGTTTTGGGAACATGTTTTTGCAAGAGCAGAATACGCATGTCCATTATTTATTTCTGAAATCTATTTAATTGTATGGATTCAAAATGGCACCACATTTACAATAAAGTGGTGAATACTGCACTAAGACAAGTGATTCCAAATCCTTCATTGGTGCTAACATTAATTAATTAGATACTATAGAGACATCCCATGGGAACAATTGCTCTTGTACTTTACAATTTGGTTGCTGGTAATGTATTCCAAGACATTCTAACTGCATCTTTGTATTCTTCCTGATAAAAGTCGATTGGCTGTATTGGTTACTACCCTTGTGGTTATTGCATTGATTAAATTTTTTCAATAGTTTTTTTAATTATTAACACGTAATTTCGAATTAAAAAAGTTGTTAGTGACTTGATTAATATATGATAATTTATTATATACATATGTATTAATATATTGAAAATATATATATAATAAGTAAATTTTGTGGATTATCTCTATTGTTTATTGTTCAATTTGATGACGTAAATTCATATCAAGAGCTTTTGCAAATATCATTTATTATTATTAATATGATTAAATTTGTGAAAAAAGTGGTTGGCTTTGGTGCCTTTTTGATAATCCTAATTGGTTTGACTCTTTTAGGTTTTGGATTTTATGCGCTCTATAAACAAGTAGGATTGAATTATGAAGGTAATCGAAAAATATATAATTAGATCTATATTTTAATACTGCGAGTTGGTTAAAAACGTTATTAGAATACGGGCTTATCATATTAGGAGCTTTGATCTTAATAACTGGAATAGCGGGTGCAAAAGGATCATCTTAGAAAAAGACATCTTGCAGAGGATGTTTACTATTAACTTACTAATTGGGGGCTATTCTATTTTTTGTTTTGTGTACAGGTTTAGCAATAGGCACTCTGATATATTCCTCAGATCTCTTTGGAGAAGGTAGTTAGAAATTTATATCATTTAGAATGCACCAACAAAGATTATTTTGAATTGGTTGACTCTTAGATCTAACAAGCAGAACTATACTTTTGTTCTAGTTATTGTTAATGCTATATCACAGAAGAAACATTGAATCGTAATTAAACAGCATTTGACGGAAAGAACTATACGACTGATAAAAATGTTGAAAAAAAAATAGAAAAAATCCAGGAATGTCCAGATTATGAGGTTAATGCATACTCTGCTGCTGTTTCAATATTGGGGACTGCAGAATAACTATTGCATTGTGCCGGTTGGTGCCATCCTTCAGCCTATTATATATTTAGTGACATAAATGATGATTCATTCAATGGAGAGAGTTGTTTCACAGAAACCAAGAATTTTGTAGAGTCGACCGGAAGAATATTGGGATACGTTCTATTAGGATTAGGGATATATTTTGGCATAAATGTTTTGTTTGTGCTTCTTATTTGTTGCCATTCTGAGAAGAAAAATAAAACTGATTATCTCCTCTATGAAACCTGAAAAGCATTTTTGTGTATACTTTTAATTCTAATTCATTAATTATTTTTTTTGTTTTTGAACTCTTAGAGAAAACTATTGACTTGGTATTCGTTTTTTTAGCAATTTAATTATTCATAACTTTGTTTACAATACTAATATTATTTAGAAATTTAACCTCTAAGAACTGAACAATAAATTGAAGATTGAGATTTACAAAAAAGGTATTAATAAAAATTATATATCATAATAACTCTATGTTTTACTTTACGATCCCTTCATATTATTATAGTTTTCTTCTTTAAACTATTGAATTGTAAACTTGAATAGTGATTTAAAATGCTTACTTGGTTATCTTAATTTTGGAACCTTTACTTACTTCTCTAAAGTTTTATCGTAAATTGATAGTTCTTCTTGATTTTCTAAGGTATCCTATTACTCTTAATTTATAGACTATGATTTTACATTATTATTATTCTTATACTAATTCTTGAATCTACATTTAAAGAATGCTTTCTAAATTATTCTACGATAGTTTTCCAGCTTTTGATTTTTAGACTGAACAACCCATTTTGTTTTAATTATAATATTTAATACTCAAAAATTTGATAATTTCTTATCCAAAAATTGCAATTTTGCCTGAACACTTTTTAAGTATAAATCCGTGGCTTCTATTTATAAGTCATCGTTTTGACTAATGTGAGCTAATTATTCTTTCTTTTTTGCTTCCTCCTCTAATCTTTAGAGAAGTCGCATTTCTTATTGGGGACTCATCTTTCTTTAATTATTTTTAATAACCATAATTACTTGTTCAATCCCGAAAGAGATGGGAGAGCAGATTGATGCATAGACTTTCTTTCCCTTTCAAACTCCCTCAAATAATCTGGTTGCTTCTTAGCAGAACTCTGTTAGATTATTATTTTCTATGGTGTGTGCACACGCAAATGGAAATATGTGTTAGCATCAGGTACTTTTCCTTACTGAAGACTTTCTGTAATTTTGGTTTTTTGTGTTATATGTTCCTGACTTAGTGCTGATTAGATTTTCTTAACTAAATATTAAAATTAGTATATACTATTCTTTTGATTTCCTTAATTTACTAGTTGATCAACGAATTAAGACTTGTTTTGATATCTTATTACTTATTTTACTCTAGAATCTCGAGATTAATTAATTGAGTAATCATCAATTGATTATTGACCATCCATTTTACTAAAATTTGATGGTCTGTGGAATTCCTAAATGATTTCAGAGTATTTTTATTTCCTTACTTTAAATTCCTATCTTTTCCTTTACTCTAAGATGTCCTTATTCTTAACTTACGAATCAATTTTCATAACTTCTTGTAATACCTTTTAATCCTTATACAATTATTTAGTTTCAGATTTGATTTTAATTTCCCATTCCAATTTCTTCTAGTCTCTTTGCAATTTAAGCATTTCTCTATTTTCCAAGTAATGTTCCTCATGTTAATTTAACTCTGACAATCGAATAGGTTAGGCTTGTTTCCTCTTTTCTTGAAGTTTAAGCTAAATATAATATAAGAATGAGAATACTTTGGCTTCTTCGAAATAAATTTATTTCAATTATTCATCTTTATTCTTAAGGGAATCCTATTGCTTCTTCATTCTATTCTTTAATTCATTTATCAACTATTAAGATTGCTTATTAAATTATCTTTATAATTCATGATTCTTTTAATTTTCATTAAGTCTCTCAATAATTCTATTTCTTTTATCCTAAGTAATCTATTGCATTAAGATTTCTCTTTCTTATTTATAATGTTCTAAACTTAATTCTATTTTCTCTGCACTATTATCTATTTGCTCTTATCTCTTCAATTTCAGTTGTTCTTTTTGTTTTTTCATCTCCTGAATGAGCATCTTAGCTTTTTCACTTTGGTTCGGGTCTTACAGTAACGAGATTGCTTTCTTTTTGCGAACCAAATACTATTCTTGTTATGGACTCAATTTAGGAGTTTTATTTTTCTTTTTATTAGATTTGGGTTGCATTTTATGATGATTTCCTCTCTCCTCCTTGTTAACCATGTTGTTTAAGATATTTAATACAGTGTCATTGTTTTGATTTCGAGCTTGATCATCTTCCTGCATTTTGATATGACTCAACATGGTTTGTTATTTCACTCGATCAGAAAAATTGGCAATCAAATCGGATGTTTTAGTTTTCATTAACTTGGGTGCATTTTAAAAGAAGGACAGGACCTTAGAGACATTGTCTAAATCTTTTGTCTTCCTTTTTCTTTGTTCCTCTAAATTATCTATAAATTTTATTGTTGATAAAATAGTCTTCCATAAAACAAGAGGTTTTGCTTGATCATAAAACTGTTGGAACTTTTTTAATTGCTCCTTCTCTTTGAATCTCGCCTCAAGACAATCTGTTTTACAATTATAGATGATCTTGTTGACAGTTCCTTCCTCAGAGAGGAGTTGATCAAATATATAGAGATCAAAAGCAGCTGAAATCTACTTGAATCAAAAAATTACTTATTGTTTCTCTACTATCTAGGCTTTCAGCTCTGCTATTGTGGCTGTTTTGGATATTTCAAAATCAAATGTCTCCCCTTTTATATTTACTTAAAATTTTAACATTAATAAATATGAATCACATTAAAGCTTTTGCTTTGGCAAAATGGGCTACCGCTGAGAAATTAGAGCTTCTAGAAATGGACGGAGAAGTTGGCATTGTCCAAGATTTATCAGATACCCTCATGATACTCAAGACCAAAACCATTAGTTAATTTCAGAAGATGTACATTCATTTTTATTATCAAAAGAGACTCATTGCCTTCCAAAAAAGGTAGATGGTATTATTTGCCCTTTAACAAAGAAATCATCCAATTGGTTTTAGCAACAAGTGATTGCAATCAATACAATATTGAAATGCTTATCAGTGCCATTTAATCAAAAATTGTATCGATATCAATATCATCTAATTAGTTGAATGGAAATATTATTCTTAATGATAATCAGAAAGATAACATACTACAGCTGCTGAATTATTTTGAAAAACAATACAATAAAGATCCAAAACAAATCAAATAAATCATGTAGGTCTTAGACAATACTAAATTATCAGTCCAACAAAATATAGAAAAACTAATCAACAATAATTAGCAATTAAGTTAAATTGAAAGTATACATTATCTATCTCATTTGAGTTAAATCCTTGGAATTGGAGGATACTTCAAAAGTCTTTTACGATACAGCCGCTGCTGTTCATAGAAAGAATCGATTAAATAGATTAAAGAGAAGACTAATTATAGGTGGCATAGCATTTATAAGTCTAAGTTTTATTTGTTATTGGATTTTTTATTGATCATAATATTTAAATTAACATATTATAAGCTTTATTGATTAAAGTAAACCAATTTCCTCATTCTACTTCTCCATGATTCTGTAAAGTAATTATAATTATCCTCTCTTAAAATTAAAGTTTAGATATCTTTTTATATTTTTACTAAGCTTTTTTGCTCAAGGACATTATATTTTGCCACAATAATAAATCTTGAAATAACTCATTTACAATAGAATTAGACTATTCTATAATAATTGATTATAATTTGTTTTAATTAACTCATCCATATTTTATAGGTTACTCAATAAAGTTGAACTAATATTTTTAATAATTATTATTAATATTATGCCTCCAAAAAAGGGAAAGGGCAAAAAAAAGCAAGATTCTGATGAAATGGAATCTGAAGAGTCATATGAACCAAAGGCTTCTAAAAAAATTTAAAAATAAGCTTAAAAGAAATCAAATTTATCAGCAAAAAAATAACAAGATGATGAATCAGAAGACGCATCAGATTCTTTAGATGAATAAGTTCAAAAAAAGGGTAAATAAAAAAAACCTTAACCTCAAAATTAAAGCAAATCAACAAATAATGCAAAAAAAAAATAAATAAAAGATGATGTAAAGCATATGTAAAATTTAATAGGATGAGGATGAGAATTCTGAAAGTGTTGAAAATGACAAGGACAACTTTAAGCTATATTAAAAAAAAGAAACTCCTCCTGAAGATGATCCATGCAGAATCTACTATGAATCATTATATCGAGAAAAACCAGAATCTATATTGGCCCTTAAGTACTGTTTAGATTATGGCCTAATAGAAGAAGAAAACATTCAAAAAGCTCATAAATATTATGAAAAATATAAGTCTAAATAAAAATGAAATTAAAAACTAATTTTAAACACTTTTTTTTCCTAAAACTTCATAAACTTAAATAATTTTTCATATAACAGGCTATAATAACTAAATTATGGACACATCTCATTAACATTATAAATAATTGATTTTGTAGAACTAATATAATTGCAGAATAAGAAACCTGTTTCCTTCCTTATAATTGATTATAGCGATAATACCTTAAAAAAGCTAAAAATCTCATTTTTCTAATTATTAATATCACTTTATTATTGCGACTAATTCTCTTAAAATTACATAAGGATTATATGCAATTGATAATGACATTTATTGAATGCTTGTTGTATCCTATCTTAATGAGAGAAAAATAGCATATAGATCTGATTATTATAGTTTAATCAAAATTTTTCATACTAGGATCCAATATATATTGTTAATCGATTGAACAGAAAGATTTACAATGATGTAATAAAAATATGATATAATCATTAAAATTTGGCTGCATATAAATATAGTTTAGAAAATTTTTGATCTAAAGGAATATTGATTTTTCCAAGGAATTAATGAATTAACTCTTAATATATGATTTTATTTTTATTAATTTTTTATGTCAAGACGCAGACGCTGTGCTTTTGATTCCGATAATTTAGAAGAGTATATATAGGTATTGCAATCATAAAAGTATCAGCTTGCCACTATTGGGTAGAATTAGACTAATCTTTTTTATGATGACAAAAAATTAAAATGGGTTAATGGATTGAAATAAATTGATGATAAAGAGTACTCCACAAAATAAATAGAAGGATTTGAACACGGTCATAGTCAAACGGATTATATTGATACATCTGAACTTCCACCCGATATTCATTTGAAATCAAGTGATGAAGTTATTACTCATCACATTATGATATTAGGAGATATTAATGAATGTATAAAACAATCTCTTACTATGTTCTGCATGTAGAGTCGTAAAAATAGTAATGAGGATTTCAATGAGGAATTGATATCTCCTTTGAAAAAGTAATTAAATATTCCATTATTTTTAGTAAACTATGTCTTGATTTAGCAATAAAAAGAATACAAGGGAAAGATTCTGTTCATATGGTAAAGTTTCTTATGCATGATACTTCTATTTAGAATTATGCTCCAATTATCAATGGTAAATTCTTATTACAAGTGTTATTTAGTTTACTTTCTCTAAACTGCTATTTACATCTTAGCTTTCGATCTTGATTAACAAGATTTCTAACCTTAAAAAGAGCAAGATATGATTTCTTACGTAAAGTAACGAGCTGTTAGTGTGAAACACATCTATTCAGTCTACCTTACTGAATCAGATATTTCTGATCAAAGAGCAAATAAATATTATTGTAATAGGTGGAATATAGGTGCCATACTCTCCTAAGTATTTTATATAAATTTTAATCAAAGATTATTGAATAAGTCATTAGTTAATGAAACATATACTTTTATCTTTTTTTATTAAAATTTTATTATTTAAAGTTCTTCAAATTTATTTGAATCTTTAGATGGTATTTATCATATATTTCAACAAAAATTTTTCACTAATGTAATATTATAAATTTATATTAATTCTTAAGTATTATTATTATTTTCAGATAAAAGAAATTCTTCAAATATATATATTTTTATTATTAATGCTCACTAATCATTCATTAATCAAAATTATTTAAAGCTTATCTTTAAGGAATTAAATCGCTGTTTATCTAATGTCAGAAATCAAAAATCATTTGATTATGAAACATTTTACATATATCAATCATTCTCAATATATTAATCTATCGTAAATCTTTTTTTAAATTGTCCTAAAATTATTGTGAATAAATAAAATCCTTATCTTTAAACAATTTAGTATCATCTAAAACTTTGTTAAACATTTCATATAATTTTATAGAATTCCAATCATTAAAAGAAAGAAAAAAGAACTAATACCTTTGAAACAATTAATATTATTGAAATTAAATGGCCATTTTACATTCAAAGTGGATATTTTAATCTCCAATAAAAATAATACCAGATACTTAGAATTATAGATGACGAAAAAATTAATTAAATTTTGTTTAGAGTCATATTATTTAGAGATTACGTATTAAATTATGATGAAATGAAAATTTGAAATAAAAAATATAATAGAAATGATGCTAAGAAGTCTCTGGAGATCACCAGCCTTTTCATTTTCATACTATTCTAACTTAGATCTTAGTTGCCCATATCCATCATTTTAAGTAAATAATTAGGGAAACACTCTGATAGGCTCGAGATCTTACAACCACTCACACGATGCACTATATTACTAAACCACCTTGTGATCCTAAAATAATGACATTCGGAGCATTTCATACTGATCACTTATTAGAGATTGATTGGTCAGAGAAAATGGGGTAGATGAGTGAATTAAATTTTGATTAGATGGAGCCGACCTTAGATTGTGCCATTCAAGAGTTTCAGTATCCATCCATTTTCCGCATGTTTACATTATGCAATTGAGTGCTTTGAAGGGGCTAAAGTAAATAAATCTATCAATTTTTTTAAGGCGTATAAAGGACCGGACAATTCAATTAGAACATTCAGGTTGAACTGTAATATGTACAGAATGAAGCAATCTGCTAAGAGATTGTCATTGCCAGATTTTGATGGTGCAGAATTAGAAAGATGCATTGAACAATTATTAAAAGTGGATAGAGATTGGATTCCAGATAGACCTGGATTTAGTTGTTATATTAGACCAACATTGATGGCAACAGAAGAGGCATTGGGAGTCAGAGCATCAAGTAGAGCAAAATTGTTTGTTGCATTATGCCCTGTTGGTCCTTACTTCCCATCTGGTTTAAAGCCTGTTAGAGTGTTCTGTAACACATCAACAGTAAAACATCTTGCTTAATTATTAGATTCGATCAGCTCCTGGGGGAGTTGGAGGTTATAAGGTAGCTGGTAATTATGCTCCAACGGTTTTGCCATTGAAGGAAGTCTAAAAGATTGGATTCCATTAAAATTTATGGATGTTGCCAGATGGTTTAGTGTAAGAAATGGGAGTTTGTAACTTGTTTTTCTTTTGGAAAAACAAATAAGGAGAAAAAGAATTAGTTACACCAATTTTAGATGGGACTATCTTACCAGGAATTTCAAGGGATTCAATATTGGTATATGATATGTGATTAATGTAAAGGAACTAACAAGAAATATGGGAAAGTTTAAGGTTATAGAGAAGAAAGTGTATATTTAAGAGGTGGTTGAAGCAATTGAGGAGGGGAGAGTATGAGAATTTGAATAATTATTTTAGATGATTGAAATGTTTGGATCTGGGACAGCTGTTAGCATTTAACCGATAGAGGCAATTGGATATAATGATAAAATCTATGAAGTCTAGTATGATTAAAAATTGAATGCAGGTGAACTGTCACATGAACTGTTTGATATTCTAACAAATATTTAGGTATAGTAAGAGTATTAATTTTAGACTGGTGGGGGAGAACATAAATGGGTTAGATCAATCTGATTTAAATTGTTCTATGTTATAAGTTAATGATGACAATCGAAATAAATCTTAATTTATAACAATTATAGGTTAGCAAAATAAAACAAATTTTAAATTAATCAAAAACTTATTTTTTTTAATTAATCTCTAACTTGGTTGGCTTTCTTGAAATTCATTTGAATTTACTCTTTTTATTAATTATTAGGTGAATATATCGATTAATTAGGTGAGTGTTTACAAGCTATTTATTGCAAAGGGTTGAGTTGAATAAACTTTTGGGTATCCTTTCTTGATTCAGGAGTACTTAGAATTGAAAATTCGGAGCCTGAGGATTCTTGTTATTGAATTTAGGGAGTCCGTATAGTTTATTTGGATTCCATTTCATTTGTTTTTTCATAGAGCCAACTATCAAAGGATGCTTTAATTGGGTCATATTCTCTGGTTCCCATGAAAGGAGTCTATTGGAGCAATTCATTTTTTTTAAGTTTGGACACTTTGAATCTCAGATTGTTCTGACAAAATTTCTTCATGTTTTCAAAAGCACTGTAGTTGTCACTGGGTAAATCATCCAAGGGGATATCATCCATACTAGTAATTTATCTTTTATATAATCTAGAGATAAAGGGATGAGAGAGGGCTTCCAAAGATGAAATTCTATTATTGGGATTTGGTTCCAAAGTTTTGTAGAGTAAATCTAAGGCATCTTGAGATACTTTTAAGTCTTTGAAATTGATTTGACAAGCTCTGTTCTTCTCTATCACATCGTCCAAACTGTTGCCATAAAATGGGGCTTAGCCAGTTAGTCTATCATTTTAAAAGTATTTTACAATATATAGAGTATAATTCCAGCACTGAAAACATCCACTTTTTCATTATATTTTTAATCTTAAAGGATTTCTGGTGCTACATAGCCTGGAGTGCCACATCTTTTGATTTGCAATTCACTTTCAGTGTAGGATGCTAAACCAAAGTCAGCTATTTTCAGCTCGAAATTGTCTGATTTATCATTTAATAATATATTCTCTGGCTTTATATCTCTATGCATAATATTCTTGATTGGTTAGTAGTAATAATACCTTCGTATGAAGATACTCCAAGGCATCAAATATTTTGAACATGATTAATGCTATTTTAGACTCAATAAATTAGGGAGTCTCAAGTATTAAATCAAATAATTCACCTCCCTCCAGCAACTCCATAACTAAATAAATATAATCGCCACTTTCATAGATCTCATACAGTTTGATGATATTCGGATGATCGCATGATCTCAACAAATTTATCTCATTTAATAATCCTTACTAAAAACTATTTTCATTAGAAATACCCGTTGAGTATTAGTTTTGTCCATCAATGCCAATTTCTGGAAGGTCTTAACTGCAAATTTGGATTTATTTCCTATTTTTTCAGCTAATAAAACCTTATTTATGCATTATATTACCTTTGCAAATGTGCCCTTGCCCAACACTTTAATGTTAGTGTAGACACCCCTATAATTGTTCAGAATGCAGGTTTTCTTGAATTATTCAATCCATTTGGTTTGGCTTTCTTAAGACCGAGCATTCAACACCAACTTTCGATTTCCGTTTAATAAGATTATAGGAAATTTATCCTTCTCCTATTCACCCAGGAATTTTAAGTCCAAATACACGTTTGTTAAGAATAAGGCAGCAATTTCCTTTTGCTCCCTCCCATTCTAAAGATTAATTTCTATCATACTTTATAGATGTTCAGTCTGTCAGAAAACAACTTAAAAAATTTAGGCTTAAAAACATCTTGTTTCTTGCTTTTCATGAATAGTGTCCCTTCAAATAATCTGATAGTGGAGATGGGTCTCTTGATAGAGTCTAGCTTAACCCACTGATTCTTATCATTGGTATTTGAAGAATCAAAAAAAAATTATTCTGTTTACATTAATAAATAAATAAAATAATTATATTAAATAACAGCTTGTCTATGTATTTATATAATTGTCAAATTCTCTCTCTCAACGATGAAATAAGCTTTGTACCGTTAGTCATGTTAGTCGTACAAATGATAACTTCCTTGTTAAATTGTTTTCCCAAGAGACGCAACGATGCAATCTCCCCGTAAGTAACTCCACCAAGTATGTACACTATTACAATAGGCTTTTTGCCAGGAATATTCAATTTGATAGGTCTTTCTGGTTCTAATTGAAAACCATTAATCAGTTGCATTTGAGTTTTGAAAGGTTTCCACGATCCCTTATCAAATACCTTTTCAGTCAGACGAGCCCTAAATTATGAGACTTAAAGAGTACATCAAAGGACAATGACCACTATAAGTGTAGGCGGGGTCTTTTGGGTCTGTGTCATCGGATCTGATGTCCACATTCAGTAACTTAAATTACTCCTGTAATTTAAAGAATAGTTGTTTGGCATCAGACTTATAGACCATGCCTGCCTTCGATAAATTGTTCAAGAAAGCGATGGTCTTGAATCCATACACATGAACAATCTCTCTCCTCATATAATCGAAGGGCTTTTGTTTCAATCCTCCATCGACTAAGGATCTCAAGGCTAACAACCTTACAACCTTGTTTAAGTCCATTTCTAATTGAATCATTGCTTCGATGTAATCCAAAGTTCTCTCCGATTTATCTCCATTAATTATTCCTTATTCCAAACTCAACAACTTGTAGAACGAGATTGTTTTAATATTCTCTGCAATCTTTCCACTGATATTGAGATCTAACGCTAAATTATAATATATTACGTCTTGAATTTGACTCCTATTCCAATTTGATTTTCTTTGCTTATTACACAATCCTCTCATTCAATTAGGTTTGCTTTTCCTTCTGAAATTCAGTCTTCTCTGCTTCCTGTTGTTTTGCTTGCTCATACAAATACTTGGCTAAGGATGCCACTTGCAATCCTCTTACTTTGTACATCAAAGGGTCTTTCTCCGAATTCAATTGCAATATTTGGTATTCCTCTCCCTCTTGACCTTCCTTTCCAAAGACCTTCTTTTGTAGACTGACCAAGTTCCCGTTGATACCGAACTATTCGTCTATCAATCCTTCATACACCAATTGGGTCAACATTGGAGTAACCAAGTCGATGCTTCTGTCATATATAATCAGCGACTCTACCTCTTAGGAGTCTTGGTTTTGATCAGATTATGAGTTCTCCACTTTTATAATATCATAAACCATCTTGGCTCCATCACCCTTACAATATATGTTGGGAATGTTGCCCATCACGATCTGTATTCTATTGATACTATCCGCAACGTAATTATAAATTGATAAATCTTAATCTATCATCATGTCTCTGAAGGCATCTGGCATTTCCAAACTCAATACATCCAAATCAAGTGGAATGAGATCAAAAGAAAAATCCTTAATTTCCACACTACTCAAAACCCCCTCTTAGTCCAATAATTCCTTGGCCAGGATTGTCCTTGAAGGCCAAAAGACCAATTTGTAAGTGTTGTTTGGACCATTGGCTGCTTTGATCATTTTTGCAATCTTCCTTGTTACATCCAATTTAGGGGGGATGATGATAAAGATCTGAGTGATGTCATTCTCTATTTAAGTTATATTCTCTATTGTCAAGGTCTTCTTGATCCCACTCTCTTATAGCAATTTATTTTCTATGCTCAATTTAAGTAATTGCAAGACTCTCTAACTCAAAATTAGCTATTTATTGCCAGGCATGGTCTCAAACAATGCAATAATCTTATTCTTCAGATAATCCTTATAAATTGTAATATCAAACTCATATTGTGGAATATTTGGATTTTACATTTTTATTAATAAATAAAATGTAATAGTGATATCATATATGATCATATTTAAATCTATGTCATTTTTTCTATTTTTTTGTTTAATTAACACTGTTTGAACGCAAAGCAGGCATTTTATTTTTTGAGTTGCTCTCTTTCATTTAATACTCTTCGATTGCCTAATTAATTCACTTAGCTACTTAGGATTCCCTTTGCAGCTTAATCATTTCCTCATATTATTAATTCAATTCATCCATCAACTTCTCATTAATCCCATACCCCAAAGACTTCATCGAGTCTTGCATCTGCGAAATGGTTCTTCTCAAAATGCACATGCTCTAAAACTACTCATCCAAATCAATGTCGGCTATCATCATACATGTTTCATATCTTACTCTAAAACATCATCCTATTCAACTAACCAACTTCGCTATCATCCTCGTAATTCAACATCACCTTCTTCTACTTATCCAATGCTCTGCTCCTCTGCAACAAATCCTCAACGCTGCTGTCGCTATTGCTATCCTCCTACTCATTGTTCGACTCCTCTGATTTTGCTTGCTGATTATGAGTGAGAAAGACAGTGTCTTATTATAATGGTTGTTTCTATTGAGATGATTTCAAATCTTTGATCTTCTCTGTCTGACTATAATTTTTCAGAGCTGTTTGTCTCCTTGCAAATGAGTCCATCTCATCATAAGAATTCTCTACTTTCTTATGAGACTTAACCTCAACAACCTACTTCTTCTTAGTATCAATCTTGTTTAAATCATCATATTCATTAAGTTTATTAAATAGATTCTTTTCTAAATTGCTTATTGCATTATTACTCTACCTTGGTGGTAATTGTCGATTTGCTGATTGTGCTGAGGTAGGTTTATTAATACTAGGTAATTTCATATAATTAATTATAATATTTCTCTTTGTTTTTGTATTACTAACCAATTAAATTTATACATAATAATGTACACAAGTAGATAACATAAAATAGAAGTAAATCAAGTTTATTGTTTATTTGAATAATGAGATCCACGATTTGTCGAAAATCTTCCTGGCGCTTCGATAGATTATGCCAAAGAATTGCCAATTTTATTGTTATTAGTCTTAGTAACATTAACTTCTTTGACTTGTACAACTTATCTCTTCTTCATAGCTTCTAGAGAGGTTTCAGCCATGATTAGTTTTTCACTCAACTCTGAAGCTTCCTCGTTTTTTTCTTTGAACTTCTTCCTCCAAACATCAACTTCACCTTGCAGAGATATTAGTGTGGTTTCAACGCGACTGTAATTTTCTTGAATTATCTGGAGCTCTTGGATTTAATCATTGAGTTGATCTATGATATCATCCTTTTCATTTAAGATGGTTCTTAGCTTCAAGATTTCTTGGTCTTTGTCTCTTAGATGTAATTACAAATCACTATTGTCTTCTTCCAATTACATTATTTATTTCTTCAATTGACGCAACTCTTCATTGAATCCATTTTGATTTGATGATTATTTTTGCAGTTAACCATACCTGTCTTTCCAGATTGACAATTCTTCTTTGATTTATTTCAATTCTACCTTCAATTTATCATCTGAGAGTCTTAGATTGTGGTTGATTCTCTCCAATTCAACAATTTTGTTGGTGTTGTCAATGGGTATTGATTACTCCAGGTAGGCTCCGTTGATTTTGATTCTTTGATTTTCGACCTATAATTAATAGACCATCTATTCTAATTGTTGAATTTTGAATTTGTATTTGTATTCCATTTCTTCGACTGCAACAACTTGGATGGGTCTTTCAAAGTGATGGACTTCATGGATTTCTTGGGGTTGTTGGACTCTTTCAGTTGACAATTGAACAACCCGAATGGGGGAGACTGAGGAGGATTGATGTGGCAAAATGGCAATGGGAGGTCTGGATGGAGTGGGTATGATTCTTCTTTCTGTGGAGGGTGTTCTAGAGTGTAAAAATTAAATACATAGTAATATGAGTAGATTAATTTTATAACTTTTAGACTGCGTAGTTGGTTAGATATTTGTTGGGTTGTAAGGTGGAATTTTGGGACGGTCTGGTGAAGGGGGAGCTGGCTGGTGGATTTTGGGTGATGTAGGAGCTGCCTTTGGATCTGAGGAGACGTTACAGCCTTTCGTTTTGCATAATAAAATTTATTAATATGGCTGTAAAATTTTAGTAATATAAAATGAAGCTGCAATTTTTAAAAGCATTAATTTTATTAAATTATGGGAAAAGGCAAGTAGAAGGTGGAGTCATCGGAAGAGGAAGGAGGAAACGATTATCAGAAGGATGATTTTGTGGTGGACTCGGATGAGGATATCGAGGAAGAGGCATAGGAGGAGTAATAGATAGGTTTATGTTTAAAGTTAGGACGAGTCGTATGACGCCGAGTTGTCAGACGACGACATGGAATTGATAGAAGACAACAAGAAATCGACACATCAGAGGAGACTGTAGAAAATAGAGAGGGATGATGATGAAGTAGAATAGGAAGATGCTCCTGCAGATCAGTTTTAGGAGCAATTGTCACAGGAGCCGATAGACGAGAACGAATAAAATGAGCTAATAAACAAATTGTTCGATCCAAGTCAAAGGGAAGGAGCACTCTTGAACCAAAATGATGAAGAGATAATTAAATAGGATGTGCCTGAATCGGTCCAAATCACTTACATGAAGATGACAAATGGGCAGATATTGCAAAACACAAGAGAGGAGGCCTCCGAATAACAATTGAAATGGATTGGAGAGAAGATGGTGTCTCAGTTCGATTTAAAAAATATATCTGAAGTTTTGGTTGGAATCAAACACATTTTGGAGTTCTACAGGAAGGAGAACCTCGATATAATGTACATCTACACTTACAAACGTCACCTCATAAACTCAGCTTTGCAATTGGAACACTATTGGAAAATCCGGGAACTCGATTATGAGTGGGAACACTTCAGTAATTTTAAGAACAGGATATAGAAGTTAATTGACTCTATTCCTGAGAATTACTAGACACAGAAGAACACAGCCAACTTGTATCTACAGTAGGCTAAGGAAATCGAGGAGCTGTAGAATTTGAAAGATTACATTGATTATATAATATTGAAACACAATTGCAAGAGGATTGTGTTTTTGGAATAGGAGTTGCAGAGAGAGAACTAGGAGAAGCAATTGTTGGGTCAGACCATGGAGTAGGAATAAGATTAGATCAATTCTAAGAGCGACTTGATTATGAAGGAGTTGTAGAATCTGAGTTTGAATGCCAGAAAGAAGCCTCACACAAAGGAGAAGGCCATGTTGGAGTATATTAAATAGAGAGTGGACGAGGCAGCCTTAAATTTCTGTTACACTTCTGATGAATTCTTCAATAAATTGTAAGGGAAGAGTGTGTAAATGGAGAGGAAGATCATTTAGGATTGGGATGAGTTATTGAGTTATCAAACAGAGACCGCAGAATCCAAATCGCAAGATTCCAGTTCTGACTATATCAAGTTATTACAAAAGTATCTGATGATGGAACTCTATCACCATCCCTTCATCAGGAATTTCATAAGTCAGATTTATAGGGATCATCTGCTCATCTCAACTGAGCCTACTCAACTGGGTAACAGGGAGATCACGGCTGTGAGTTACTTCTACCCAGTCAAGAGAATCAGACATAGACAATACAAATACATGGAAGATCAGACTTGGATGCAGTGTCTCAGAGCGGAACAATTGGGATACATCAAAATTAATTTTACAATTTCCAAAGACAAAGATCACAAAAAAGAAAAAATCCCAAAAGACGATATTATGGTCTTATTGTATGATAAATTTGTCAAGATTGACGATCAATAGAAGGAACAAGAAAGCATCTTGAGACTCAGAGATCTCATTCTCAGAGGTATCTTGCAGGAAATATGGTATCCCATTTTGGAAAGACAAATCAAATACAAATTGTAAACTATCTCATCCAAACATATTGTGAAGATGTGCTAACAAAAATTTAAATAACTCATTAACAAATAACCTCACATTAGTGAAATTGGCAACAATCAATAAATGTAATAGACCACCAATCCAGATGTCAAAATCATGTCTCTGGTTATTGGATCAGAACAAACAGACAGCAAAGTGCTCAAAGCTTATTCTCAGGATTGCTCCATCCAAAAGAAATACATTGGAATGTCAGTCATCGATTATAAGGGTGAGTAACAAACTCTCCAAATCTTCAATTATTTGACCCAAGATGAAAGGAGAACTGAAATGCTGGAATAAATCAGAAAAGAATAAGCTCTCCTGGACAATTTCTTTGAGAAGTACAAACCAGATCTTGTTGTCATCTCAGCAAATCACTCTGATTGCTTGAAATTAAGAGCTGATTTGCGTAAGAAATACCAGTAGACAACTTCCCCTTGGATTACTTTGGCAGATTCACAAATCTCAAGGATCTACAGTATGAGTGAAAAGAGTAATTTATAATTGCCAGACATTCCTCAAATCTTGAAAGAGGCAATATCCTTGGCCAGATACAAACTTAATCCAATGGCCGAAGTCTTGAATCTATGGAGTGATGCCATTGATAAGAATGGTTGTTTGCATCTCAATTTACATCCTCTACAAGCCATGGTCAGTCAGCAAGTCTTGCTTGATGCTTTAAAACAGACTGCCACTGAAATAGTCAATCAGGTTGGAGTTGATTTGGTTGATTGTACTCTACATAAGCACTTTGCAGATCAAATGCAATTCATCAATGGCTTAGGAAGGAGACAAGCCAAACATCTGTTAACAATGGTTAAAGGTCTATTGAGTAAGAGTCTCTTCAATAACAATTACGAAGATGAGAGACTCATCTATTCCAAATTGGAGTAAGATCAAAAAGAGTACATCCAAATCTAGAGATAGGACATCCTCAAAACTTAGATCTTGAAGAAGGTCGTATTCAAAAATGTATAGGGATTCATCAAAATCCAGAGAGGTATTTAACCATTGGACATAACCAGATTGCAGATCAAAATGTATTCTGATGCTGTTCACATAGCCAAATGTGCTTTGGAAGTTGGAGGCAGAGAGGATAGATAGAATACCATTGTGAGACAATTGATGAGTCAACCTCAGAAGATGGAAGAACTCCAATTGGAAGACTGGGCAAAACAAAGAGAACAGAAGGATGGAAGTGAGAAGTTCACTTTAGTAGCTCAATTCATGAAAGAGGAATTGACAAATCCTTTCCTTTATAAATTTGATGCTGCCAATAAGGAAATGAGTAACTCAGAGATCTTCTATGCCATCACTCAAGAGTCCCCTTACACTTTCCGTAAGAACAGCATTGTCCAAGGATAAATAACCAAGAAAATTGAAGGCAAAGAAAAGAGCAAGGAGTCCGAAAAATTACTCATAAAATTATCAGATAATGGTCTCTGTGGCACTCTACGCAGAGATGATATGCTTTAACAGGAGTTCGGCATCGGATAAATCATTAAGACCTATGTGAAGAGGATACCAGCCACAGAATACAATATTAAGAACGATAGTCTGAACATCCTTATAATTGAGTTGTCATTGAAACCTGATTGGTAACGATGGGATTAAGAGTATTTGAAGCCACCCAAGTATGACCCATGGCCATATTCCAATATCTGCTATGACGATTACTGCAATAAGGTCTTGCAAACCTTTGATTAGAGCAAATTCAAAGAGTTTGATTAGCCCACTATTCCTTAAGATTAGATGCCCAACAAATAAAAACAACAGTAGAAGTTGATTCTTAGAAACATCAACCATCCTAAGTTCAAGTAAGTACTCCTCAAAGGAGCTCTTGAATACATTGAAAGCTAGCCTGTCGGAGAATATATCATCAGACCTAATCAAAGACTTAAGGATCACTTGACGATCACATGGAAGTTCTATGAAGGAGTTATTTCTCATCTCTACGTTTAAGAATTAAAGACTGCTCAGAGTTACAAGCCTCAACTTGTTTTGAATGGCAAAAATTACGAATCTTTTGATGAAATCTATGAAAGCTACATTACTCCATGCAATTCTCATATGGAAGCTGTCGTCAACAATAAGAAATTCCATCATGGCTCAATGGAATAATTGGAAAGGAAGTTGAGAGAGGACAAGGAAAAAGATGAAGAAATCATCCCTTATGGTTTTTGTGTTACTGACAAGGCCCCCCAATACATCGTCTTGATGTACATGAAACAAAAGAATAAGGTGGAGAAGGAGTACATCAAAGTCAAACCAGAAGGCCTTAGTTTCCACTCTGTTATGCAGAATAATCTTAAGGATTTAACCCTATGGTTTAAGAAGAACTTTAGAACCCAAGAGTATAAGGATTATGTTAGAAGAACCAAACCACCTATTCCTGAACCCAATGATAGATTGAATCAATATAATTCATAATGGGAGGTTAAGAAAGAAAAAACCAAGGAGGAAAGAGTAAAACATGAAGAATCTTCTTGTAAGTATATTCCTAATTACTTTATAGACAATGTCGTATGTTCCAAATGTAATAAGCGTGGTCATAATGCAAATGATTGTAGACAAATGAGAGACAAAGGCAGAAGTGGAGGAGGAGACTCTAAAAGTAAATTATATTTCTATCACTAGTGGGATGTCATAATTGTGGTTAAAACGGCCATATCAAAAAGAACTGCCCCAAGTTAAACAACCCCAGGAGAGAAAGAAGCAACAGCAGGGAGCGGGAGAAGATGTCTACTAAAAAGAACCAATTCTAAACTAAAGTAGAAGACACTTAATAAATGGACTGGTGATTTACAATGGTTATTAATATCAAAATTACATCATTTATTAATATATATTATGATCTACAAAGTCCTCTATTTCATACCTAATCATTGGAGAAGATACGCATTTCAGAGCGACAACTCCAATAATACCTAGAGTGAAATTCGTTATAATTATTTAAAATAAATATTTTAGATCGTAAGATGTAAATGAATATGGATTGTAATCAATTTAAATTAATTCATAGCTTAACATATTGAAGCCATGATTAATGCAAACATGAAAAACATTCTCATAGATAACCCTAAAAATAAGGATTCACTTAATCTATTATCAGATTAACAACAAGAAATCACCCAAACTATACTAGTTGATGACCCTATCTACATGAATAACCATTACTATTACCCAATAAAGTCAGGAAACATCGTAGTTAATAGAAGATATGGGGAGTTCGAGTTATTGGCTGAGTATTTGTTTAAGACATAACCTGAAATTCTATAAAGACCCTTGCCTCAGAAAGAGCTTGGGATCAACTATTTAATAAGCTTTCTTTAAGAAAACACTTAGTTATTGAAATTGAGAAGGTAAAAATTTCAAATCTATATCAATGATATCAAGAAATAAGTACCTAATAATAAAATTGTTGTGTAATTCTTAGAAAATCCATAATCGTTTTTTGAATAAATTGCTAATTTTGACTATTCATTGATACATTAACAACGTTATTTGGAGAAAATGAGGAAATTCTATGAAACAAAGTGGTTAAAATGTGAATCAGGAGAGTTGGAAAATATAAAAGAGTAGTTATAAATTAAGATAATCCAATTAGATTAAATGTATTTTATAATATATGAATAGAGATAAACTTATTTAGTAATTTTGTATTTGAATTTGTAATATAAAACGAAGAGTTCTTTAGTTTATTTATAGTAGAATGAAGTCTAAGAGCTGATCAATAAGATTATCAAGAATTAGGAACTCTATCAAGATGATCGGAGCGTGAGCCAATTGGAGAGATTAGCGAAAAAGGTTGCAGAAGTGATGGAATTGTATTTGAATGTCAGAACCAATAAGAATTAATTCGATGCTTTTGAGAAACTACTAGAAGATTGCTTGAAATTAGTAATATTCACACTTAAAGAATTATAAAAATGAGTATTATAATTAATAATTAATGAGACCTTAAACAGCCAAGCCCAAATTGGCAACAAACGAATACACCAAAGAGATTGAATTCTTAAAACAATAAAAGTTGATAGCATATGGTGGAGATCCATCCAATTTACCACAGATATTTTAGAAAAACCCAGCATTTCTAGTTTTGGATGAGTTATAAGCTGAACTTTTTAATGCCAGATGTCACGACACGGGTGAAACTGTATCCATTGAAAGAGTATGACTAAATAATATTTAGGCAAAAATCTTCAAAGAGGAATTTAATAAGATCAATTCAAAAAAGTTCCCTGATGTATTGAATTTATATTCGATGAGACTGGGAGTTACAACTTTGATAGCCTTAGCAAATTAAAAGCCCATCTAAACAACTATAAATCTAGCAGACAATACATTAGGAGATTATGCAGTTCATGCAATCAAAACATTATTAGCTAACTCCCAGATCAAGAATCTCAATTTAGCTTCCAATATGATAAGCCATATAGGATTGGGATAGATTATAGATGACCTCTGCAAGAATCAAACATTAA
Source organism: Paramecium octaurelia (assembly GCA_905182995.1). NCBI lineage: Eukaryota > Ciliophora > Oligohymenophorea > Peniculida > Parameciidae > Paramecium > Paramecium octaurelia. The sequence continues at coordinate 700,132 of CAJJDP010000003.1, forward strand.
AAGCTTTGGATTTGGGAGTGTTGGATGGCAGCATACGAAAAAATGCTCTTGGCTTTGAAGGAGCAAAGCATATAGCCCAATTGTTATTGTCTAATAAAAAGATTGAAACTTTAAGGTTGTAAGATAATGTAATTACAACTGCTGGTGGAGAATTTATTGGTTAAGCACTGAAAACCAATTAGAGCATAAAGCATTTAAAGATAGCAGAAAATGATTTGAAAATAGCAGGGATAGAAACTATATTATTAAATGGGTAGAATTTAGAATCTTTGGATTTGTCTAAGAACAATCTTCGTCCAACGATTAAGTTTCAGGAGTATTTGATGAATAATAGGACATTGAAGAGATTAAATTTAGAATTTAATGATTTAGGTCCAAAAGGAGTCGAATACTTGGCAAATGGGATAATTTAACAACAATCTGGATTGATTTCATTAAATTTAAGAGGAAACTAAATTAGAGATGAGGGACTGTAAGTGTTATCAGCTGCAATTTATGAGAGTGAATCATTATCTGAATTAGATATCTCTTTGAATGATATTACACCTGATGGAATACGATATTTGGCTGATGTATTGCCTAATAGTCAGATTAAAGTCTTAAATTTATCAAAGAATTTGTTGGGAGATGAGTCAATGATCATGTTGTGTAACAATAGGATAATGGAGAAGTTGGATGTATCATCAAGTAGAGTGGCAGATTAAGGGGTATGTAATTAAAATGGATAAATTAGTTCATGACATTTTTAACCTTCATAGGGGAATCGACCAATTTTACTCATTTGAAGGCTAATGACAATTATATAAGTGAGAAAGTGGAGAAGCTGATTTTGGAGATCATAGAGAAGAATTAAGTCATAATAGATTTGTAAGTAACAGGCAATAGATTATCATTATGTTGTTTAAATAGGATTCAGAAGATATTGCAGAGAAATCAAAAGATATTAGAAGAAAAGGAGCCAAGCAAGATTAGGACTGAAATATATAGATTGAAATACGAATAGAAGAAGATTTAAATAGCAAAGGATAAGTTGTCATAATAGGAGAAGGAAATTCTATAGATTGAGGACAAGAAATCATAGGTGATAGTTGAGATGGAGAGAATTAAACAATAAGAGCAAAGCAAAAGAGCAGGATTGCAAGAAAGAATCACTGATTTGTTGAATTAAATAGAGAAGAAGAAGAAGATAATCGAGGATAAATAGGCTGACTTTGAGAGATCAAAGTAATTGAAATAGCAGGAACTAGATGCTTAGAGGAATGACTATTAAGTTGTATATCAGAAAAGGAAGGAATTGGAGTAGGAGTTTGAAAGGCTATAAAAGGAACTGGATACACAGGAGTAGAAATTTAAGGATGAATAATTTAAATTGGAAGATGCAATTGCAGAGAAGAAGGCTAAGGGAGAGGAGATTGAGAAGCAGACTGCATAGTTGAGAGAAGAGTTGATGAAGCTATAGAAGCAATAATTTGAGTAGAACAATTAGGCGGAGAAGGAGCAGTAGATCTAGCAATAGCAGCAAGTGATCAATGAAAAGGAGGAGAAGGCAGAGAATGATAAGTAACTGGAATAGGGCAATAAGAATGATGAAAAGTTGAAACCCAAGAAAGCCACTAAGAAGGGGAAGAAGAAGAAATGAATAAATACTTATATTATATAATTTATGCAAACCTCATAACTCAGTAATGTTTAGCTTAGGTTTAATTCATTTGTAATGAGATAACCCTTAGATTACAGTCGTCAATGGTTGCAAAAGAAAAAAAAAAAAAAGTTGAGATCCAACATAGCCTTTGGCTCATCTCAGGAGAAAATCAAAGCCAAGTAATTGCCCACATTGCCTGATTACGATATTAACTACAACTCAATCGAACCTAATTCAAGAAAGGCCATAATAGCAAAATCAGATAAGTCTAAGAGATCTTTAACAGAAATATCGAGATCCTATATTACTCCTTCGAGAATGAAATTACCAGAATTGGTCTAACAGTAGAACCAAGGCCTTGTGCTGAAGCCCTGTGTCTTTCAAGTCAAAGAATATACTCCAAAAATGTATGAAATTCTACCCTACACTACCAATGAATTGAAGGAATGTTTCAATAATCTCTTGTAATATATAAATCGATCAATTAGGTCTAAACACAAAGTAAAAAAACCAGACTACAATTTCATCATATGACTAATTTGTTATTTATATTAATCAAGCACTTCTGGTGGTGCAAGCTTCAATTTTTGGTCCTTAATAATTTGTGCAAGCCCATGCAACTAGGTCTTCCAAAATAAGGTCTTCATCTGTCACACTGTGTTTCTTGTTAGTTGTAATCCAAGGAACATAATTATGAGCTGGTGAAAGACCGTCTGTTTCTTCAGCTGCTGCTAGATGCAATTTGTAACCTTGATCACCCTTGAAAGTTTAAATTGTATATACATTAGCGCATTCTTTTACGGCAGTTCCTGAGATTCCAAAATCGGCTGCGCAAAGACTTGCTGCCTCATCGAAACGGGTGTTGGTGTAAGGCTTGAAAATTCTCCTGTCAATACAGATGGCCCATTGGACTTGGAGGATCTCGTTGTCATTAGGATATTTTGTAGCCAATATGTTCTACCCACACAATTGGACATAGTTTCCATAGCATTCCACAGCTCCGTGTTGGCATGTGAATTGCCATTTTCCAGTTGCTTAATTGTATACTCTTTTGACATTTCCGTATGGTACTACTCTAATATGCACCATTTCTTCGATGTCGGGAGTATCGACTGCCTCTGTCAGGGAATTCAACAGAAACTCCATGCAATCGGGACATAAGGATTCGGTATAAACGTCTACCGATAATCTGTTTTAACAAAGGGTTATTGCCAAAAGGAGGGCTAATCCTAAAAATTTCATTATTATAATAATGACGCAATCGCGAGTTTCATACTTTGATAATTATTTGTTCGTTAAATAAAAATGCAATCAATATTAAGTTAATGTGGTGCTCTTGATGAGGAATTCCTAATTTTGGTCCCTACTATTGAAACTATGGTTTAGGAATTGTCTGTGGTAAGTCGAGAATTCGTTAGTTCTAAATTGGAATTTCTTAAAAAATATTCAACTTCTCTTAAATCAAGTCAGATCGATGCTCGAATCCATCGAAACCAGCAAACTCGGAATCTCATTGAATATGTGAAAATGCATAGACAATCAAAAACCAAATCAGTAAGTTAAATTTGTACAAGTAAGCACAAATAGAAATTTCATACTGATTCTGGATGGAGTGGCATCCAGAATTGCTATTCCACATCTTGTTCAACTATACAAACTTCAGAATTCACTGCAGTCTCGCAGCAGAAGAATAATAAAACTATATCAATAAAAACACTTAAGCAACTTATTACAAAATAAAAAAAACATTAATAAAAGACAAATGAATAAATTTTTAGATTAATTAATAAATGTATGAATTTAATATCCGAAAATTCACATCTATACCCATAATACCCAAGCTTATTAGAAGAGTACAAGAATATACGCTAAAACAATTCCAGCCTAGAACAAAAGTTGAATCTAGAGAAAAAGTCCTAGTAAGTTAAAGAAAATTTCAAGAAGCTAATGCAAAGTTAAGAATCATTCAAATCTTACTTAAATTCAGTCATTTGATTATTTTTATTAATAATTCAATTTTCAGAACCTGAGGATTCAGAATTCTCTGAATTACTAGATTCCTTATTCTTCTTCTTCTTCTTTTTATTAGTCTTCTCCATTTCCTTCTCCTTTGCATTCATTATCATTAACTATTACACGGCCTCAGCCAATTAGCCCGTTTTCTTTAAAGATCTATTGACCCCCTTATTTAATTGCAATTTGAATAAGGCAACAAGATCCTCATCTAGCAACTTCACTAATTTAGGTGTTATTTCATCATCCTAATCCTACAATTACTAAAATGCTTTCTAAGCCTCTAAAGCCTTATCTAAATCTGATTACTCAGGTTTCAATATTGAACAATATTCATTTTCACTTGCCTTCATATGCAATCCTAATTTTGGTTTAGGTAGATAATCAAATAACTTTATTTGATCTGAGCTCAACAATATTAATTTCAATTTATCTATTTCCTATAATTTCTTTATTATATAAGTGATATCTAAAGTGTGTGTGATTTTTCCCATTGAAAAATTTATGAGCTCTCTCTTCCCTCCTTTTTTACATTAACAGCATCCAAAATAATCAAAGAATTGGAGATCAAGACGACTTTCTTGTTCTTTAAAAAATTCAGTGATGTCACTAGAAATTTGATCCAACAATTTTGATTTTTAGTTTACATCATGTTCAGCTACTTTTGACATTCTATTAAACTTCTCTAATTAAACTGACTTATTCAAGATTTCTCTCACTTTTGCTTTACCCTTATTGTCTGGGTGTACTTTATTATCATAATCCATTTCAAAGTTGAACAATTCATTCAACAAAGACACTCGATAGGATAAATTGTTGAAGGGCATTATGAATAATAAACTACACAAATATATGATCTCCCAAAATCCACCAATGTCTCCCAAATACTAATATACTCTAGGGTATGACCTCTATGTTATGTATGTTTTTTGATCTAAAGATATATTGATTTGGAAAATTTATTAATCTGAACTTTTATCTTAAATTGTTTCATAGTAGTTTGAGATGGACAACATAGTTTCTTCATATTAATCTTACACAATATAGCCATTATCAGTTTATGTTAATTGTGGTTACAATATAATATTGAGTTTCTTCGTAAAGTTTAACATTGATGTGATGGCAAAGGACTTTCCGATTAAATTCACAGGCTTTTTGAAATTAGAAATTTCAGTGTTTGCTGATGTCATTTTCAATAGGAACTAATCACTATCCATGATATTAGGAGCTATGCATTAGGTACTTCTAATAAATTTTATATTTTACGCAGACGTGCACTATTTGACTTTGATTTATAATGATTTATCTTTTGAGGATTCTAAACCTCCTTCCAAAACAATTGAGTTGAGAGATTTCCAATCAATACAATACCAAATCTAATCGCTCTTATCAAAATATGCATTGAGGGTTGGATCATCAAATTAAAAATCAATACATTTAGACATGGGGATTTCTTGGATGGTCAAACTATTAAAAATGTAAAGGAATGTTACCCATCTATTTAACCTATTGATCCTTCTAGGATGTATGAAGTCAAAAGATCATTGCCTTTTTGAGCTATAGCTATGCTAAAATTTTAAGGAGCCAAATAAAATGGTTTCTAATCTTCAGAGTAGGTAGTGTAACTAATAGCACTTGGGTTATTTCTAACAATAAGTGATACTAGACCACTATAATAAACCAGAACTACTAAACTCACTAATATTGATGTTAGAAAAACTCCCAAATATGTTCTATGACCTTATTCCTTTAATAATAATAAACTGACTGGTCTGGTGTAAACATTAAACTTTTTGATGGCATTGCTAATAGATTGAAAATTGTGCATTCAAATGAGTTAAAATAAATTAATATCAAATGTAGTAACTGAGCAAACTTAGATTTTATTGAATTAATTTCGAAACATTATCTAATAATCGAAAAGGTAATTATACTACTAAAATTACTATTTCTAAAATATTAAATTAAAAAACGTAACATTCCAGGAGCTCATGAAGCATATAGTATATTTGCAACTGTATAAGGTATAGTTTCTGCGAGAAGACAAAGAAAAGAGTCCATGATCAAAAAGTAGGAAATAATCAGCTATCCCTTATAGTAATGTAATCAGAACTGAAGCATAACTGTGATGGAGATAATTGAATTAATATTACTTGATAAATCTATTACTAATGTACTATGAATAGAGAAAAACTCATTTTTTCTTTTATTCGACCTTCTTAACATAAAATTCTAGTTCCTTTCCTTCAAGAATGTAACCATCGGCTCTGCCAGATTGTCCTGGTCTTGATGTGATTCTGACTAGAAGTCTTTGATTTTAGAATTATTCAGCAACTAAATTATCAATAACTCTGTCCTTCAATCTGGCTTCTAGTTTCTTTTTTAATGAGTTTGATTTCTTGACTTCTTAAGGTGCTGGTTAGTCCTAGGAGAGTAATTAAACAATTTTACCTTCTTTTGAGTCTTTTTGGCTCCCAAATCGATGTTGTATTTCTTTAAATAAAATTGTTTGAATGGTGTAGCATCGACTTACACAATGACACCTCTGGTGAGTGTTTTGGTTCTGACTAATTCATTATTTGATGGATGATAAACAACTTCGACAATCTTTGCTTTTTTTGCAACACCTTCACTAGCCCAAGAGAAGTTTCCATCGGATAAACGAAGAGCTCTGAATTTGAAGTTTCCTCCTCGGACTCTCAATCTTCTAACTCTCTTTTCGCCAGATACCAATTTAGTCATAGCAGCTTGTCTTCCTTTCTCGAAAGCTCTCTTCTTCTTATGGATTGGCATACGACCACCTGTGAGTCTTCTTTTGTGTCTGCTATCTCTTGAAATACCCATGAATAATAAAAAAAGATTTTATTTAATTTCAAATAACCACACATATACGCTTATTTAATATAATTATGAAACAGAATATGACACCCTCCTATTAGATAATGGATCGAATTGGTTTCATCAAGAATATGATATCCACTCATTAAAAAAAACTCATCACCGAACCTAAACGTAGTTCCTCCTATTTAGAAACCACTTAGACTGAAATTGTTAGACGAAGTAGAGATTCATTTCATAAATAATAAAGTCATTTGAATGAAACATCTGCATCTGATTATTTAAGTATACAAGAAAGTGCCAATGTCAGATTGTTAAGAGAGGAACTCAAAATAACCAAAGGTTTATTGGATAAGCGATCAATTGAGTTGAATCAATTATTGTAAGACAATCAAGGACTTAGATCAGATACGGTCTAATTGAAAGAAGAAAATGAAGAATTAAAACATCAATTAAAGAAGGTTGTAAGAGAGAAAGAAGATTATAGAGAAGAAT